>AWWV01009143.1:0-35866 GCA_001974805.1 Corchorus capsularis
GAGCAAGGGATTTAGCGGTGCATAACAATATTATATATATATATATATATATATATATATATTATCTTTAAAATTTTCCATATATATTATATATGTTTTATCATGTTATGATAATTAGAACAATATGAACAGAACAGGCCTATCTTATTAATTAGAATATATATAATTTCTTAATTAACTTATTATATTAATATATTGTTATAGTACTTATATATACAATTGACAATATATTATCCTTGCATTCAATATCTCCTTGTATGCATATATAAATCCTTTAATTAATGTTTATCATGTATATTGTATATAATAGCTAAATAGTTATTACCTTTCTATTTTTATGCAATATATATATAAATAATGAAGAGAACTGCTATTTATTATCTTTATAGCTTGAGATAAATAACAAAGTAAATCTGAATTCTATAAATAAAATAAAGTCAGTGTTTGGTTCCTGATTGCTAAAGTTATATATGAATTATCTAAAGATATGTGTTGTAATTTTTGTCCTCATGTATATCCCCTAATATATGCCTTATAATCCCTTCAAAATCCTTCAAGCAAAGTACTCATTTTGGTTTGCTATCGTTTCCATATTGCTTGCGAGGGCAAATATACCGATATTGCTTTGCTTGAGAATGGCCAGGATTTTGAATTTTTTTGACTATTCTTGTTGCCCTATTAACCCTACTATGTCGAAGCAGCTTAGCGATACAGATTGGTTATGATTCTAGATCTATGATGTTCGATGGAGAGCGAAAACTTATCTTTTCTGGTTCAATCCACTATGCTCGTAGTACCCCGGAGGTATATATGCAAGTTATTTTCTTCATGATTTTCATTTTTTATGCATATCCAATATCATTATTTATTATTATTGGTTAAAATTTGAAACTTGTCATTGATATCACTCCACAGATGTGGCCAGACCTCATCCAGAAATCTAAGGATGGAGGCCTCGATGCAATCGAGACATACATCTTTTGGAATGCTCATGAGCCTCGCTACCGCCAAGTATTTTCACCTTTTCTTTCTTGATGATGAAATTCTATATTTTCTGATAATTAACAATCTTCCAATGCTTACTTTGTTTATATTCCTTTGAAAAATTTTAATTAATGCAGTACAAGTTCGAGGGGAATCTGGACTTTATAAAGTTTTTCAAGCTAATTCAAGAAGCTGGATTATATGCAATTTTGAGAATAGGTCCTTATATCTGTGCTGAATGGAATTATGGGTATTTTTTCTTCTTACCTAATCCTTTAAAATAAAGGGGTTTCTTTTGTTTTTTTTTACTAATTTTGTATTTTTGTGAAGGGGCTTGCCTGTCTGGCTACACAATATTGAAGGATGTCAACTTAGGACCGATAATGAAATATTCAAGGTGCCAAACAATTAATAACACTATTTAAAAAAGAACCAAAATTAATTTCACAATAAATTTCAACCATTTCAATGTAATGCAGAATGAAATGCAAATTTTTACAACTAAAATTGTGGACATGTGCAAAGAAGCAAATCTGTTTGCCCCACAAGGAGGACCCATCATTTTAGCCCAGGTTCTCCCTCGATAAATTAATTATTCTGTTAATTTGGCAGAGACTAGACATAAATTCCTTCTGTTTTCTCACAAAATTTAACATTCTATTTTTTTACACATAGATTGAAAACGAATACGGACTCGTTGAGTCCAGTTATGGAGAAGCAGGGAAGGCATATCTCAAATGGTGTGCGCAAATGGCTGTAGCACAGAATATTGGAGTTCCATGGATTATGTGCCAGCAGGAGGATGCTCCACAGCCCATTGTATATACATTCATTTTTTACATTTTCTTTTTACTCTTTGTCCTTCCCTCTTCCCCTGTTATCTCTTTTTATTCATCTTAATTTTATTATATTTTGAGTTACCTTTTTTTTTTTTTTTCTAATTCTTGCAGATTAACACATGCAATGCATTTTACTGTGATCAGAAGAAGCATCCAAACGATCCTAATAGCCCCAAAATGTTTACTGAAAATTGGACTGGGTGGCATAGAATAATTATATATATATCGTCATTTGCTGAATTTTTTTTAATAAAAAATCACTTTCCAATTTCAAGTATAATATTTTTATTTTAATCCAATCTTGTAGGTTTACAAATTGGGGTCAAAAAACCCCTCATAGAACCGTAGAAGATATAGCATTTTCAACTGCTCGCTATTTCCAACTTGGTGGATCGTTGATGAATTATTATATGGTTCGAACTTATATATAGAACTATCTGAATATCTTGTTGAACTAATTTATTAATGACTTCCAAATCTTTTGATTAATGCTTATTTTGAATTAATTAATTACTCTATCTACGCAGTACCATGGAGGAACAAACTTTGGACTAACAGCCGGTGGACCTTTTCTCATAACATCATATGATTACGACGCTCCACTTGATGAATATGGTTAGTACTGGGTGTAACATTAATATGGAAACTAGATTTCACACGTTATAGAAAAATATGTTACTTATAAAAAAATGGTTTAAATTTTTACCAAAAAAATGGTGTAAATTATTTTATAGAAAATGGGCATTTTTCAAATAGAATGATCATTGTAGTATACTAATATTTACTCTCACATGAAAATTTTCCTTTATTTACATATATTAAAATATTGTTAATTTCCCTTTTAAAGGCAATTTAAACCAGCCAAAGTGAGGGCATCTCAAAGAACTCCATGCAGCTATTAAAATGGGGGAGAAGCTTATCACAAGTGGCAACGTAATTTCAAAGGACTTAAGTAATAATGTTCAGGTAACGTCCCAATCCCAAAACATAATTTTCATGAAATTTAATTAGACAAATAATTCAGAGCAAAAATATATAATGGCTTATTATGTACCAGTTGACGACATACATCAATGATGCAACTGGGGAGAGATTCTGTTTCTTGAGCAATAATCACTGGGAACGAGATGAAACTATCGACATGCAACAAGATGGCAAGTTTTTCTTGCCTGCTTGGTCTGTTACTATTCTTGGCGGCTGTCAGAAGGAGCTTTACAATTCTGCCAAGGTATAATTATAATTAAGCTATGATCCATATATATTTTCATTTTAATTTAAGTATTTAACCAAAAAAGACATGATGTATTTACCTTTTCTTTTACTTTTTCTTAAAATAAATATAGGTTACCACGCAGACCTCTATAATGGTAAAACAAGCAGAAAATGAAGAAGAAGATTACCCTGCTGAACCATTGAGCTGGATGTGGGCTTTTGAATTCATGAAAGACACCCTCCAAGGAAAAGGTAGATTTAGTGCTCGGCAGCTCTTTGAACAAACAAAGAGCAACTTCTGATGCTAGCGACTACTTGTGGTATATGACTAGGTAATTAAATTAAAACACAATATCCTTAATTAATTTGCTAGATATGTAAGTGGTTTACAGAGATCTAACTTATATATATATTTCTGTTCATTGACTTCTAGTTTTGACAACAATGGAACAACTTCCTCCAACAATCTGACTTTGTACGTAAATACTTCGTCTGAATACCTTTATGCTCATTATCATGTTTATGTTAATGGGCATTTGATAGGTAAATATATCTAAGGCTTATAAATGTACTTATTCAAGTCTAATTGTAGTGAAATACGTAGTATTTATAAAATTAAATTATTGTTCTAATGGCAAATTTGTTGGTTTCATCATAATTTTACAGGGTCTCAAACACAAAAAAGTCAATTCCGGAGCCCGGTTTCACTAGTTCCTGGAAGAAACAATATAACTTTGCTCAGTGCCACAAATGGCCTAAAGGTACGTCATCAAATTTTTGCATATGGTTCTCAAAAAAATGTTTCCTCTGTATTTGAGTCGTCCTTGATTACTTTTTGTTTGTAACCTCTGCAGCAAAATGAAGCTTTCATTGATAAGATACCATATGGAATAACAGGACCAGTTGGATTGACTGATAATGGGTCAATCAATATTGATTTGTCCTCAAATACTTGGAAATATAAGGTAAGTCATTGATTTTTGATAGAACACTTTAATTACATGAGCATCATTAATTCTATACAACATCTGAAACAAAATCATTAATTTTCCTTGCTTTCATATGATTTGTTTTGTTTGATTAAAGGTTGGTTTGAACGGTGAAGCAAAACGATTTCATGATCCAAACTCGCTTCAAGCTCCACAATGGAAGACCGCAGTTGACATAGAAGACCTTCCCACTGATAGGTCAATGACTTGGTACAAGGTACGCACTTCAATTCATTTCTTACAATATGCAATAACCAATTAGAATGAATTAATGTTATAAGTTTTTTAACTTTGAATTATATATTAGACCACTTTTCGGGCTCCATCTGGAACAGATCCAGTAGTGGTTGATTTAATTGGCATGGGAAAGGGCCAAGCTTGGGTAAATGGAAATAGCCTTGGCCGATTTTGGCCTTCACGAATTGCTGATAGCAATGGCTGCGATGTTGAATTCAATTACCGTGGGGAATACTTTTTTGGCAATACTGCTACTAAATGCGTGACAAACTGTGGGAATCCAACTCAAAGATGGTAAGTATATATATAATGTTGTCTTTTACTATCTTGTTAATTAGTTTTGTTCATATGAATTATTAAAGTTTAATTTTGTATAATCAGGTACCATGTTCCAAGATCATTCCTTACACCTGAAAACAACAATTTGATTTTATTTGAGGAAATTGGTGGAAATCCTTGCAAGTGTCGTTCCAGACAGTGACTGTGGGTTCAATTTGTGCAAGTGCGGATGAAGGCAGCACGTTACAGTTATCATGCCAGAATGGCAAAATAATCTCAGAGATTAACTTTGCAAGCTTTGGGGATCCAAAGGGAACATGCGGCCGTTCGACATTGCAACAAGGATCTTGTCATGCTACTCAAAGCCAGTCTGCTGTTGAACAGGTATGTATCGTTTAGACATAGTATTTTTTTTTTCCAAATTCAAAACACAATTTGAGTAATTAAAATTAATCGTTAAATATTTATTGCAGAGGTGTATTGGGAAGGATAGTTGTTCAATCGTTGTTTCATCGGCAACATTTGGATCGGTGGACTGTGGCACTGCTACAAAGAGGTTGTCTGTCCAGGCTATTTGCGAGACTGAAACGTTATTCCTTAAGAAATTGAGGATGAAGAAAGCAGAAGAAAAGGCTGTATAAATCATGATTTTTTTTAGGGCAGCGGAAAATTTTTTGGTATTAATAAAGCAATCTAGTCTCTAGAATTGACGACTTGGTTGCCTTGGTTGTGTAACTCTTTTTCTAATAATTAAAGTAAATTTTTACTTATCTATTAGATGATCAATTAAAATTATCATAATGAACAAAAGATCATGGTGATCATCATCTCAAGATTATCAGTCAAATATCTTTTTTCAGTTATACAAATATATATACTATAGGGAATTTATTTAAAGCTCTAATCAACTTATTTTGTGGTGCATGATAACTATTGTAAATTCGTCTTTTGTCACTTTTTAAATGACTCATTTGTCCACTTTTCCCCTCCTTTTATTCTGTTTTTGTTTGGTAAATCTGTAATTGTCCAACCGTGTAAACATAATTAATGTGTTTTGGTTTCTATTAAATGTTTTTTCCTTTCTCAAAAAAAAGTAATGAATATATTATTTGTAACTACCAGTGAATTTATTTAAAGACCCAATCAACTTTTTCTGTGGTGCAAGATAACCCTTCTCTTTCAATCGACACACTTGACACAAATAGCTCCGGTTTCCCCGCGCTCTTTGATCCCCTTTGTTTGCGACCCTTCTCTTTCAATCGACACACTTGACACAAATAGCTCCGGTTTCCCCGCGCTCTTTGATCCCCTTTGTTTGCGACCTTTAGCTCTTTGGAAAGAAAGGAAAGGAAACTGGCAGATGTACAGAAAGGGTGGACGCCAGGTGTTGCTACTCTAAATTCGTCTTTTACCACTTTCTAAATGAATTCATCTTTTGCCACTTTCTAAATGAACCATTTGTCCACTTTTTCCCCTCCTTTTATTCTGTCTTTGTTTGGTATTTCTGTAATTGCCAACCTCATTAAGTGTAAACATAATTAATGTGGTTTAGTCTCTATTAAATGTTTTTTCCCTTCTAAAAAACACGCCTCTTCTTTCAAAATCGAAGCTCATAAACGACGCCTCCTCTGTTTTCATCTCCACGTCTCTTCCTCCCTCTTCTCCTTCCCTATTCCTTCCCTATTCAAATCGAATCTCACAAATGACGCCTCCTCTTCTGTTTTCATATCCACGTCTCTTCCTCACTCTTCTCCTTCCCTATTCCTTCCCTATTCAAAATGCAAAGCTATCTACATTATGTAAATATACGGATGTTACCTCTACATTATGTAGAAATCACTTCTAAAAAGTTAAGTTCAATTTGCGGAAAGAATTTACTTTGATCCAAAGAGTTCTTCAATCTATTATACAAATTTTTTTATTAGGCAACATGTGATAGGCCCTTGATATGGTGCTAGAGGGGGGGTGAATAGCAATTTTAAACAATTTATGGCAACTACAACAACTATGGTAGAAACCGGTTAAAGATAGATGAAGATAAATGAAGTATGAAGGTGGAAAATGGAGAATAATGAAGAATAATGTAAAAGGAAGGTTTATAGAAAGAAAATGCTCACAATTTATAGAGGTTCGGTGATCCCACACCTACGTCCTCTACCTTGATCTCCCCAATCAAGGATTTTCACAAAATCTTCACTAAACCGGTGAAATTGTAGCTTCCACCAAGCCTTTTACAAATTGAGCTCTCCCCAAGTTCCAAGTCTTCAAATCAAGTTGAACCCAACTTAATCTACCCAAGAAAAGATGAATGAGAAGTACAATGATCTCCCAAAGATCCCAAGTACAAAGATTTAGCACAATTAATTTTCCCTTAAAAGTGTAGTAAATGAAGAACAAAGAGAAAATGATGATTTTAGCTTCAATAGATGATGAACAATGAATTTCTATATCTTAGGAGGCTTCAAATGGCATTTATGATGTGTATATATAGCCTCTCACATGATTCTAGCCGTTGGAGACAAAATCTAGCCGTTTGGAGCATTTTCCAACAATTTCAAACTAGCTGTTTTTTTGTCTTGTAGTGAGACTGACGCTGTCAGAAAAGTATTAGTCGATGAATACTTCAGTTTTAATTCCAGTATTAATCGACTAAAGCTCCAAGTCTTCTCTTTTAAAAAAAGTGGCAGTGTTGACAGCGAACCCGGAGGCAGTATTAATCGATGAAAACTCCAGTTTGAGTTTTAGTATTAATCGACTAAAACTCCAAGTCTTCACTTTGAAAAAATGGCAGTGTTGACAGCGAACCCGGAGCCAGTATTAATTGATGAATACTTGAGTTTCATGTTTCAACATTCATCGATTAAAACTTTCTTTAATTCCAATCTTTGAGCACTTAATTTCCTTTCGAATTTCAACAAGATTTTCTTTCTCAACACTTTGAGATAAAAAGATATTCTTTGAAGCCTACACACTTAATTAGACTTAATTAAATATCAAGGGAGGAATGTTTTGTGATCATCATAAATTACATGGAGTCAACAACATGTGATAAAAAACCTCCTGATTATTCAACAAAAACTTTAACTTTGTTATTAGGCAATATGTAATAATTAAAAACCTACTGATTATTCAACAAACAAGCTATTACTTCCTAAATAGAACAATTCACAATTTTTTTTAAGTTGTTGCTTTTTCTTCATCGGTTTGAAACATTGGAAAGCCTTTTTTCAATAAGATATTGATTTTGATAATTGCAACAAGAAAAAAGATGAATTTATAAGAACAACAAAAACAACCTACATTTAAGAATGACCGTAGCGAAAAAAATTACAGCATGCCCGACATAGCACGGGCTAACCCACTTGTATTTTAATTATCTTCAATAATATTCACATTGATTAATGTGGTGTGATAAGTCCATTATTCCATAACAAAATGAAGTTAAATGATTATTTATTGTATATAATAAAATATTTGAGGAACTATAAATTGCATAGAATAAAAATGTTTGAAGGCTTTTTGGGAATAAAGTTAAAGGACTAAATTAGGGGAGAGCAGTATTCGGTCAAACCAGTCAAAACCGAGGGTCGGCGAGGCTTTATCGGCCGACAGCTCAGTGCAGTCGGTTTCGGTGGGGATGACCGAATACCGTTTAGTATAGCGGTCGGTGGTCGGTATTTTTTATTTTTAAAAAACCCGACCGACTACCGACCGAATAATATAAATAATATTTATTTTTAATATTTTTATAAATCAGATTTCAGAAAATATAAATACCCAAGTTTTTTGCCCTAAAGTTTCTCTTTCTTTCTCTTTGAGACTTCGAGTCCTCCGCCTCTTTCTTCTTCTTTCTTCTTCCTTTCTTCATTTTCAGTCTGATTTCAACCCAAAATCCATCTAGATTATGTGTTTTTTGGTTAGTTAAATGCTGAAAAACATCACTTTTTTCGATTTTAGGCCTTTCCGTTCAAAATTATCAAAGTTTCCTTATCAAAATTCATTTTCCCCAAATCAAACCCTAGGTTAGTAGTTTTCGAAAACTGTCTAGATTTCGAAATTAAGAATTTCATACTTCTCTTTCAGATCTATGTTTCAATTTCAAAGGGATTTCTTTCTCTCTAAGGAATTGATTTATCATTTATTTGATTATTTCTCTTATGGATTGAAAAGAAATTTTTGAGTTTTTGAAATGAAGAGTTGAATGGGAAATGAAATTCCCAATTTCAGAAATCTAGGGTTTACGAATTAGAGCCAGTTAAAGCTTTCAGAAATTAGGTTCAGAAATCTAGGGTTTTTCATCAATTAGAAGGTAAGTTAAACATTTCAAGTATTAACGATTGATTTAACTATCAATTTCATATGGGTATTGTTTTTTATGTCTTTTGATGATAAATCTGTTGGTTTAACACTTCACAGGTACTTCTTGCCTCTTAGGTTCGAGTTCGAGTTTGCTTTGTGGGTTTCTTCAATTTTCTCTGCTAATTAATTTCAAGGTAAGTAGTTTATAGTTTTCTGACTTCTGAGTTTACGGTTTCTTGTTCGAGTCTTATTTTTTATTGGGTTTGTTGTGCTGCCATAATAATCATGCTTGTTGTTGGTTGAAAATGATTCTGTTTCATTCATTCATATTCATATTCTTCAAATCATGCTTATTCTTTCTGTTTTGATGTTTTGCAGTTATGGAGAACCCTATTCAAGACATTCCAGTAGACATTGAAGTTGATCTCCAATGTTCAGACTGCAGTGATGAAGTTGGAGGAGTTCAACCAACAAATCATGAGATAAATGCAGCTTCAACACAAACAGAACCTATTGTAGCTTCTACTCAGGCTGGAAACCAAGGTTTGTCTATTGGACCAACCTCTGTAGTTGTTGAAAATGATGAAACTAGGAGAAGAGCTTCTACTTCTATGGTTTGGCAACATGTAACTAGGTTTAAAGCTAATGATGGGTATCCAATGGCTAAATGTAATTATTGTCCTAGAACTTTTAAGGCTCACACAAAGAGAAATGGGACTACTTCAATGAATAATCATGTGCAGTCATGTCCCAAAAATCATGCAGTCATAGCTGCAAAAGAAAGAGAGGCTAATCAAACAAAACTTCCGGTAAAAAATGCTGAAGGGGAGGGTTCTGTTGAGGTATGGAAGTTTAATGCAGAAGCTATTAGGAAATGTATTGTGAAAATGTGCATTTTAGATGAGTATGCTTTTAGGTTTGTTGAAAAACCTGGTTTTAGGGAATTAATGGCCACTGCATGTCCTAGATTCATCAACATTCCCTCTAGATGGACAGTTGATAGAGATTGTTACAAAATCTTTGATGCTAAAAAGAAGCAATTGAAGCTTAAAATTGAGAATTCTAATTTTAGAGTCTCTCTCACTACAGACACTTGGACTTCTATCCAAAAATATTCTTATATGTGTGTCACGACACACTTTATAGGTGATGAATGGAGACTGCATAAAAGGATAATCAGTTTTTATCCAATTACCAGTCATATGGGTGAGTCCATAGGGAAAACCTTAGAAAAATGTGTTAAAAATTTTGGGATTGAAAAGGTTATGGCTGTTACTATTGATAATGCAACAGCTAATGATGTGGGTGTTAGGCATCTTAAGAATTTTTTTTTTTGTCTAAAAAAAACTGCTTTGGTGGATGGAAAATATATGCATATGAGGTGTATGGCTCATATTCTGAATTTGATTCTTGGGGAAGGTTTGAAGGAAAAAAGAATATCAAACATGTGTTTCAAGAATTAGGGAGGCAGTTAAGTTTGCAAGGGCTTCAAATGCTAGATTAGCGAAATTTCTTGAATGTGCTAAAACTGAAGGAAGAGAAGAGTCTGCTGGATTGTCTTTGGATGTTCCAATTAGGTGGAATTCCACTTACTTAATGTTTGAGGCTGCATGCAAATATGAAAAGGCATTTGAACAGTTGGCTGATGTTGATGCTCATTATAGACATGAGCTTAGGGGGGTTAGGCTGCCAGAAAAGTCAGATTGGGAAATTGCAAGGGCATTATGCGTTTTCCTCAAGAGATTCTACATCCTAACTTGTAAAGTTTCTACTGTTAAGAGTGTAACTTCAACTAATCTACTTGATGAGATTTGGGGGGTTCATAAAACATTGCTTCAGCTTCAAAACCACAATGAGTCTGCATTTAGATCAATGGCATGCAAGATGTATAAGAAGTATGACAAGTACTGGGGTCAAATAGACAAGACAAACATGATTGTCTATGTTTTTGCGGAAAAAGCTTAAATTTGTAACATTTTGTATTCAAAGGATATGTGCAAGTGATAAGGCAGCAAGTTTGTTGGTTGGGATCAATGAAGCTTTGAAAGACATTTTTGAAGACTATGTGAAAGTTCTGAATCCTGCTGCAACTTCCTCCCAAAGTTCTCAAGTCCAACAATTAATTTTAATGGAAGAAGATGATGACTATGATGCAATGGCTGAATTTCAGAAACATCAAATGGAGTCAGGGGGAGATGAAATGCAGACTGAGCTTGATATTTATTTGCAAGAGGAGCCTGAAATGCCAAATAAGGGTGTTGGTGATTTTGATGTCCTTATTTGGTGAAAACTAAACAGCCCAAGGTTTCCTATTCTGTCTTCACTAGCCAAAGATGTATTGGCTATCCCAGTTTCAACAGTGGAAAGTGAGTCTGCTTTTAGCGCTGGTGGTAGAGTGCTCGATCCCTATAGAAGCAGTCTCACTCCGAAGCTTGTTCAAGCACTAATTTGTGCTCAAGATTGGCTGAAAGTATCCAAAGAGTATGACCCAGCAGCTGAGACTAAAGAGCAAAAGGAAATGGATAAATTGGGTCTAGGTATTTATCCAATCTTAAAATTTACATTTTTGTTATTTAAATTCTGTTGTTAATTTATTGCCTATGTTACTAACTTTAAACCTTCTGACTTGTTTACTTAGATCTGAAAAAAGTTTCTCTGGATGCAAATATTGACACTTGAAGAAGCTTCAAGCTTGGACATTAGGCAGTGGGAAGCTTTAAGTTCTGAGTATGGTATGTCTATGGAACCCTTACATGAACTTAACGTTTGTAATCTCTTTGCTTGTAAGTTCTACTTTAACTTGTTTTCTTTTCTGCTTGCTGCTTGCTTGTCAGTTTTGCTGCTGGAATGGATAGTGGATTGGTCGGGCATTGCTACTTGGAATTTGGTTTGGATGTTGCTGTTTTTTTTTTTTTGGTTGATGTTAACTGTTTCTGATTGGATCATTGGATGGACTGGTTGGATGGAGGCTGTTAATAGCCATTCTTTTTGTTGATGGCACATTCCTTTTGTTGATAACTAATTTGGTATATCCTTTAAACTATATTCTGCTATCATGTATGTAAAGCAGTGTAAAGGGTTAGATGTTTACTTGTTTAGCCATTCTTCTTGTAAATGGCACATTCTTTTTGTTGATGTTTGATAACTAAATTGGTATATCCTCTAAACTATATATTTCTGCTATCATGTGTAAAAATTAAGCAGTGTAAAAGGTTACCTACTTAGTACTTAGCTTAATGTTTTTAAGCCTTTGAATATATTCTGCTGGATTATAACTAAAGGATGTATGGATAGTACTTAAATAATTTTATTACAAAATGTAGGGAAACTGATTAACCGAACATTATCGACCGAAACCGACGGCAGTCGGGGGAAGGCGGTTTCTATGCATGGCAGTCGGTAATCGGTAATTTCAATAGAACATTCGGTAATGGTCGATATTAGCTTACTCCCTACCGAAACCAACCGAATCGACCGATACTCTCCCCTAGACTAAATCGTATAAAAAGAAATAATAGATGAACCGAATAGAATAGAATATATGAGGACTATTTGACAAATAACCCATTTGTTATGGGTTTGCCAATACTTCACTCTTGTTGCGTCATGTGTCGCACTTCACTGCGGCACCAAGAATTTTAAATTATATTTAAAGTCTATTAATAAGTGAAAAAGATATTTAAAAAAATAAAAGAAATAAAGTTGAAGGATTAAATTGTATTGTATAACGGAAAAAAACGGGTTAAAGGTCTAAATCATGTAAAATAGAAGTTATAAAAGGACTAAATATATAGAATAAGATTAAAAAGCCGAATGACTAATCATTAAATAAACCACATTTAGGGGTCATATGTTCAAAAAAAAACAAAACAAAAGGCAAAGTGTCTAAAAGACGCTTAGCCACTTCACTCCTACCTTGAGTGGGAATCCTATTATATATAGAGTTAGGATGTATAAAAATCAAAATAGAGAAATAATTTTCACTCTCTCAAATCTTCTTCAACCCTTCCCCAACCTCCATAAAAAAAATCTTCTACTCCAGATCTTGGTTAAAATTTGATTACAAATATCCTTTACGAGAAGCCATTATTTTAGTTATGACTGCTGCTGGCACACATTTTAATCAGGAACGTATTCATAAGGCTTTTTTTTTATTGATAAGCTTGACAATGAATTTGTTGAATTTTTGGGAGAGTTTGGGATATTAGAGGAATGTCATTATAAGGAACTTTATGTTCTTTTGTTTAAAGATGCACAATGCAACTTGATTAAACTTCATAATGAAGAAGTTCTTAATAGTAGTACATATTTGCTCTACCAATTGGGTAAATGGTTTGTTGATTCCTGTTATTTTTGGTATCAACAAGAAAAAATCGACTTCATCAAACAATTGCAAGGTGTTGGTGTGTTTTATCGATTATACTTATATGGTATCCGCAAAATAACACACATATTAGGTGAAAGATATTCCAAAAAAAAGGGCCTATGCAAGAGCGGCGACTGTATTATAAAAACAATTGCATTACTTGGAGAACAACTTTGTTGGCATAGTGGAGTTTCTACATAACTCTATGAATCATCGAAATCAGAATGAACATGGAAGTCATAAGGAGCGTTAGATATAATTTTTTATTAATTTAACTGTTGTTTATTAATAATTTAATTTCTATTTTTCTTTAGTTTAAATTTGAATCTGGTGTGGAAAAGGAAATTGGAAAAGCTTTTCCACTATTCTATGTTCAAACTGAAAAGGTCATATTGGATCTATTATCAGCATATGCAATTGGATTTGACATCAAAAGCTTTGTTGTCAACCCATACTGTACCTAGTATGTATTTTAAGCTCCCTTATTTGTATTCAATCATGTCACTATAATATTGCAGAACTAACTCTTTTTTGCAAACTTATTGCAATATTAATCTTTACTGGTACCTCGTTAGTCGCAAAGGACGAGATAGAAAATGTCTCATGTACAAAAAAACCTGTTTGTCGTCCTTTTCTCTACTAATTATACATGAAATTACATGTATGTATCTAAATAAATAATTTTTTCCTGCAAACATATTTACCGCATTAAGTTGTTAATAAAATAGCACCCGAGTTGTTAGCTCAACTGGTGAGTACATCATGCCTGAACCGTGAGGTCCTGGGTTCAAGTCTCACAGAATGTCAGTTTAGTTTATTTATTTGTTTGTTTGTTTGTGTGTTTGGTAGTTTGGTAAGTAGGTTATTTAAGGTAATTTCTTAGTTTGGGTTGGATTCTCATTAAGATGTTTGGGCATATGGAGATTAGCAGGCATCAAAAAGAACCAACAATATCAACAATCAAGTCAACATTCAAAAGAAACTTCAACAACAGCAACATCAACCTAATCCTAGCACCAGCTTTCCAGCAAACTCTTCAGCAGCAACTCTTCAGCAGCAACCCTTTCTTAGAAACATGAAAAACATGACATGCAATCACCCATCAGTAGGATAAGTATAAATAAAGATTAAAGAAAAAGCCAAAGGCAACAAAATTATAGTTTATAGCAAAAAACAATAAAAGATAATGTAATGTTGAAGTTTTGATACCATACCATACTCAACCTTACCAATTCAGTCAGGTGTCAATATTTGTATCCAAAGCAATGTTTTTTAGATCTAAGCAAACAAAAGACTTCAAGTTAGGAATTCATGAATATCATATTGACTATTGAGTATTGAATTGAAATTTAACCAAAAGACATACCTAAACCCAACTTATCCAATTCTACTTGCTCATTTGTCTCAGCTGCTGGGTCAAAATCTGAGCTTCCTTTTAGCCAATCTTGACCACATATGAGTGCTTGAACATGCTTGGGACTCAAGCTGCTTCTAAATGCATCAAGCACCCTACCACCAATAGAGAAATCACTCTCTGAGGCCACTGTTGAGACTGGGATAGCCAACGCATCTTTAGCAAATGAAGAAAGTATGGGGAACCTTGGTGAATTAAGTTTCCACCATAGAAGAACATCAAATTCAGCCCCCACATTCTTTTCAAACTCCTCTTGCAGATATATTTCCAACTCAGATTTCCTTGCTTCTTGTCCCGAAGCCTTTTGATGTTGCATAAAGTAAGCCATTGCATTAAATCCCATGTCACCTTGGTCCATATCCATTAATTCGTGGCTTGTGGATTGAGCACTATTGGAAGCTTCAGAAGCAGCAGATGGGGTTTCAACTCTAGAATAGTCTTCAAACAACTCCCTCAAAGATTCATTAACCATTGCTAACAGGTCTACAGCTTTAACAGAATCATACATGGTTTGAATGCAAAATTTAACAAAATTCATTTTCTTCCAAGGATCTAGCACTGCAGTAACATAAATAAGCATATTCACCCTCTCAACCTGATCCCAGTACTTATCATACTTTTCCTTCATCTTAACAGCCATAGAACTGAACTCTTGGGTTTCATGGTTTTGTAATTGCTTCAAGGCAACAAAAATTGCAAAAATCTCATCTAAGAGATTACTAGCAGTAACTTTACTACTTGAAGAAACCTTCACTGTTAGTAGGTAGAATTGCTTCAAGAAAACGCAAAGTGCTCTAGCATTTTCCCAATCTGATTTGGTTGGCGCCCCACCAACTCTTTTAAGCTCACTTGTAAAGTGTACATCAACATTAGGAAAGGCATCAAAGGCCTTTTCAAACTTTTCAGCAGCATCAAGCATATTGTAGGTGGAATTCCACCTAGTACAAACATCCAAGCAAAGACCCTTCTTACATGCTACACTTTCACTCTTAGCACATTCATAAAATTTGGCCAATCTAGAGTTTGAAGCCCTAACATATTTAACAGCCTCTCTAATTCTAGCCACAGAACCACATGCTTCCTTATCTTTCAAGCCATCACCAACAATCAGATTTAATATATGAGCTACACACCTCATATGCATAAATTTCCCCCCACACAAAGCAGTTTTCTTAAACACAAAAATATTCTTTAAATTACCAACAGCAGAATCATTTGGAGCAGCATTATCAACAGTTATAGCACACACTTTATGAATACCCCAATTGTTCAAGCATTTTTCTAGTGTCTTCCCTAATCACTCACCTGTATGACTAGTTATAGGGTAGAAACCGATAATCTTTTTATGCAGCCTCCATTCTTCATCAATATAGTGTGCAGTGACACACATATAACTATATTTTTGGACCGAAGTCCAAGTGTCAGTAGTTAAAGAGATCCGACACTTAGCTGCCTTAATTTTAAGTTTCAGATTCTTCTTTGCATCATTAAACAGCTCATAACAGTCTCTAGCCACTATCCACCTAGAGGGAACAGTAAACCTAGGACAAGCTGTTGTCATTAATTACCTAAATGCCTTTCCGTCCACAAACCTAAAAGCATGCTCATCTACAATGCACATCTTAGCCAAACACTTCCTAACAACAGCTGCATCAAAGACCCAAGTGCCTACTTCATCATTCTTAGGTTGTATTTTAGTTTGTGTTTTATCTCTTTCTTTAGCAGCTATCACTAGAGGGTTTTTAGCACATGCCTCTATATGATTCTTTAATGAAGTTGTCCTATTTTCTTAGTGTGGACTTTATAAGTTGTTGCACAGTAATTACATTTAGCCCACGGATACCCATCTATTTGAAATTTAGTTGCATGCTCCCAAACACTAGAGGTGGAAGCCCTTTTCCTAGGTAATTTATCAACTACTTGCGGCTGAGCTTATTTGGAGTTACCTCTTCTTCTAGCAGATGATTGTTGTTGACTTGCCGTTTCAATTTGGGTCACAACAGCAGATTCTGGATCATCGGTGCAGTCTAATTCCTCACTAGCTACATCCACTTCGATGTCCACAGGGATGTCTGACATCTACAAAACAAATTAAACAAATTAAACAATAAACAAACTTAATAAGTAAAACAAATACAATAACTTTATAATCAAATCAGTCTATAAGTATAACTATAAAGGAGTATACTAATAAATACAAAATAAGAATACAGATAAACACAACATTGATTCAGCTATTTCTCATTCCAATTTTTCAGTTTTATATGCCCCCACAACATTAATTAAGAAGGAAAAATCAAGATTCAATCACCTTGATCAGTAAAATAGTTCAGTTTTACAGCTTTTGTATCTCACTTTCTCGGCCAATGAAACAGTTATATCTGCCATTGTTACTTGAATGTAAGTTAACATTGAAGATGAGATGATATAGAACATAAAGAAAAAGAACAAAGAAAGAGAAACATTTAATTCTCCTTAAGCAAACCACATACAAACAGAAAAAAGTAACTGCATAAAATGAGAAAAACCAACCTTTCACGATCTAGGAATAGAAGAAGGCCAATGAGGAGAACTGGAGAAGCAGGGACACCTCAAAAATTAAATAACCTTGTTCGAATTCAAAGCCAAAAGGGCAAAAGCCCCAAATCGTTCAAACCCAGAAAATATGAACCCTAAAACCATTAAAATTAGTAAATTACTGTCAATATACATATTACATAACTAAATAAGCAAATTAAGTTAAGAACAAACGAAATTGACTAAAAAAAATATAACATCAGCAATAAATTAGGCTTTCGAAAGTTAGGGTTTCATTCTATCCGAATTGGGTTTTTTATTTTTCGAATCGATTGAGCAATCAAATTGCTTCAATCGAACAAACATCACATAATAAACATCATACTTCAAAATCGAAGCAAAACATTCCATTGGATTTTTGAAAATCTAAAGTTATAAGAAGACAGAATAATCGAAACAAAAATGAAAAAAAGGCAAATGGGATGAATAATGAAAGGGATTTACCTTAGGGAGGATTTAGAAGTCTAAGAAACTACATTTCGATTGAAGAAAACACAACATTCGATCGAATTTTCGAAATTAAAGACCCAGCAAAAAAATGGGGGAAAATCGCGAAAGGGAGAGAGAGAAGAAAGAGAAGAGGAATTAGGTTTAGGTATTTTAATTTCTGAATATTGTTATTTGTTTCCTATTTATATTTATGGTATTTTGAAATTATTAATATATATAAATAATAATATCAGATATATAATTATATATATAATATAAAATATAAGATTATAATATATATATATATCATGATTCAGTCGGTTTCAGAACAAAAAAATCATACCGACTACCGACCGAATCATCATATCGGTTGTCGGTTTGGACCGACTAACCAACTGAAACCGCTTAGCAGCTTTATGCGGTTTACCACCATTCGGTTTCGGTCGGTTCGGTCAGTCCAAACCAACCAATGCTCAGCCCTACATGGAATCTTAGGCAGTGGGATCATGACACTGTTTCTAATCCATTTTGCTCTTTGGACTTCAACTTGGCTTTAGTTACTGATCACATCATTAATTTCTTCAACTTCGCTGTAACTTGATTTGTTAATTAATTGAAATTAGTGTTGGTTCCTTTCAAACTTTTTTTCAAGTTAATAGAGAATTTGAATTTTCTCTTTTAATTTCTCTAGTTTCAAATTTTCCTTGAAATTTTCATTTCCCTAAAACTTTTCCTAATCCCAAACTAAGCCTTAACAAAACATGAAGAGAAAAAAAATCTGCCATCTTTTCCTTAGTATTTTTCCCTAGTATTTTTTCCAAAAATTAAAAGGATTTAAGTGCGCTTTTATAATTTATTAGAAAAAAATCTGCCATCTTTTTGAAAAAAAAATGGATATAAAATTTTACCTCACATCTCTTTACATGCTTGGCAATTTCATCTTCCGTCACATACTTGATCACCAACCGGCAAAACTTAGAGGGATAGTCCATCTTTGTCGGCATTGATGGCGGCTTTTCGGTTTGTGAGCTAGTTTATGTGATATTTATACAAAATACGATCATGTCCCAAGCCTTTTGCAACCAGCTTTAACAATCTTTTCAATTAAATTAAGGACATGTGATTGTGTCCGCACCAGTTTAAGTATCTCCTTACTTGATTTTTGGTTATTAACTGTTGAGATTAAATAAGTCTAAAATAATAAATAAGAACAAGAAGATTTTACGTGGTTTGATCAATTTGATCTACATCCATAGGCAGAGAGTGATTTTTATTAATTTTGGGAGAAAATGGTACAACACCCTCAAAAATCCACAAAATTCGTAGCTCCACAAATATCGGGTCGGGTCACAATTCAGGCCAGATTAATAAGAATTCCAGACACAAATAACAATTAACTACATATGGGCTTAATATATGATTAAATTGAGCCTATTTCATGGTTCAAAAAAGTTGACATTCACAAGTGTTTGTGACCAGTTTCGTCGAGGTCGCACCCATATGCAGGGCAAGGGAATTTCAATTTTTGCATTTAATTGATGATATTAAGCATATTCCAATGGTGTGTAAAGGAACTTAACAGCTTCCCAGCAACTTCCTACTAGTTTCCAGTAAATCAAAATGCGGTGTAGAGAATCAAAAGTATGCACTAGAAGATTTAACAGAACCCCATCAAGATTTTAAGGCCCATACCGTCCCGTATATAAGGAGTGCAGTTAGCATGTAAACCTGAACAACTGAAGAGAAAGGCTAAATGATCAATTCAGGATATAACGTTTGCCCGAAAATCCAATTCAGGATATAACGTTTAGGGAAGTGACAATTCAGGATATAACGTTACTAAAAAGTTCCAAATCAGGATAAATTCAGACGGTTCCCAGTGTTTGACCAACACGCGCCGTTAACTGCTGATGTGGCTGACACGTGGCATTTTCGGCAATAAAAAATTAAAAAATCAGAAAAAAGAAAAAAAAAAAGAAAATTAGATATAATTTAAAAATAATTAAATTTACATTTATTTGGTTATAAAATGAGGTTTGGGTTCTTTATAACAGACCCTAATTTTTCTTCTTCTTTTTCTTCTTCTTCTCACGCTTCTCCCTTACTGTCGAGCTTCTCACATCTTTTCATTATGCCGACATCTAGTGAATCATCAAGCTCTTGTAGTGGGTTTCAACATGGGTCTCTAGATCTTGACAATTATAGGTTAATATCGGCATCATACACTGTTGAATGGAATTACGAGGGAAATCCCCTGTTTTGTTATTGCAACCTTGTGGCACCAAGATGGACATCCTGGACCAATGGCAACCCAGGAAGACGATTTTATTGCTGTCCAAATTGGAAGGTGAATATGGATTTATGTTTTTAAGTTTTACAAAGAGTTTGTTTGTTCATTTAAATCTAAGGGAATGATAGCTGTTGGAAATTTTTGGATTGCAGGATAAATCTAAGGACTGCAAGTTTTATGATTGGCATGATCCTAGTGTATGTGATAGAGCAAAGGAAATTTTGTTAGAGTTGAAAGGAAGGGAGAAGTTGTTGCTTAATGAGGCTAGATTTTGGAAGAGGCAAGCACAAATTCTAAAGCAAAATGCTGTGGATGTTGTTGAAGCCGAGTTAATTGAAGAAAATGCAAGGATGAAGCATGAACTGAAGGTTCTGAAGAGCAAACTAAATAAAGGGAAAAGTGGGAAATTAGTCAAAATTGGGTTTGCTGTGTTTTTTGTTGTTGTAATTCCCCTGTTTGTCAATGGAATTAAGTTGTTGATGCAAGGCAAAAGGTCCACCCTTTATGCCTTAGAATGACTCTGTTTCACCTGTAAATTTCAATGTTTTAATTAATGGAAAATTATCCTTTTTCTCTGCATATCTACTGTCAACATAAATAGGTACTAAAACAGGGGCAAGTTATCATACTAGAATCATCAGTAATTCATTCATCATCATGCCCATAAAAGGTTCAAAGCTATTAAGTACCAACAAAATAGAGTTTAGGACAACACAAATTCAAACTGATTGTTTAGACTAATGAATGAACTTGAACTGAGTCAAGTTCAAATACAGTTTCAAATTCAACAAGCTAACACAATAATAAGACAAGTAACTACCAAATGCCCATAAACAAATAACCCTCCCTCAAAACAACTTTTTCTTGCCCTTCTGTCCCTTGGACCTTGGACTTTGATTATCTTGGGTACTTAATGACATCTGATCCAGACCCTTTGTGCATGTTTCTTGGGTTTCTCCTCACAGGTCCCTTGCTTGGCTGGTTGGTGGGTATGTTTTTGAGCGGCTGGTGTTGGTTTCTTCAACTTTGCGACTGAAGCTGGACTACTTCTGCCTCGTTTTAGCCCATGGTGGTTACCAACACCATCAACCCAGCTGCAATCACCAGTTCTTGGAGGCATTCTCAGAATTGAAGGGAGCGGCCTAGAGGTTGAACTTGCAGGCCTGGAGGTTGAATTTGCAGGCTGGACAGAGGTAGGTTGCTTTGGTGGCTGCTGCTGTGGTGGAACACTATGGCTCTGTGTTGTTACTTGGCTGGACACTGAAGCAGGCATACTTCCACTACCAACAGCTGAAGTAGAAAAGGAGAAATGAGTGGTGCAAGTTTGGGTGGCAGATCCATTGAAGAGGAAAGACCCTGAAAGTGTAGCTTCAACAGATTCACCACTTGCATCTTGAGTGGCTTGTTGAACAGTGGTGTTCATCCTTTCCTCTGTAGCTGTAGATCTGGGCTGGGTTGTCATATCAGCAGCAGTTTCCTTGAAGAAAAAATGCAGAGAAAAATGGGAAAAGGTAAGTGACAAAATGAAAAAAGGGGAGGCAACCCCAACTATGACAACAGAATCTTAAATTTTATAATAATGAACTATAAGACAAAAAAGAGTAAATTACCTCAATATCCTTCTTAGGGCAGTTTTTGCTCCTTTTGTTGTGGCCTCTTTGTTGACACTTGCTACATGTTTGGACTTGCCCCTTCCTTGACAGATTCGGCCCATCATCATTATCTTTGCTGGGCTCATCAGGCTTTTTTCTTCTTTGGGTTTTGGGCCTTCCAGGAACCCTTTCGAAAGCTGGAGGTTGGATAGGAAGCATTTGTCCTGGTGCTTTTGGCCAGTCAGCTCTTCCAGTCATTGGCTCCATCACATTCTCATAGCAACTCAAATAAGTGGAGGCATGAAACCAGCTGCTCACATAGTCCTCAATCTTCCCTCTTCTGTCTCTAATAGCACAAATGGCATGTGCACAAGGTATACCAGAAAGTGTATACCTTCTGCAACTGCATTTCTTATCTTTAAGATCTACAGTATGCCTGTCTTCACCATGTTGAATCTCATATCCAGTTCTTCCATTAAACATGACTTGACAGTGATTGGCAACCCTTGAGTTCTTCTCAATCACATTCCAGATTCTCCTACCCATATTTCCCTTCCACTTACTACATTCATTTATCTTGAATGCAATTCTCTCCATCATTTTCCTCCTAATTGCTTCGAATAAGCTGATTACAGACATTCTTCTTGCAGTAAGTAAAGAACCATTGAATGCTTCACAGAGGTTATTATCCACCAGCTCACACATGCTGTCTTCCTCAAACCATGCTCTGCACCATCTATGATGTGGGGGTGCAACCTCCATCAAGTCCTTGTGAGCAAGTGGTCTTTTCTTCTTTAATTCTTCTAAGGATTCATGGTACTCTCGCATTGTATTTGCATGGGCAATCTTCCAAAAACTTTGCCTCATCTCTTCCCCTTTGAAGCCTCTGTGGTAGAAATTCACATATACATGCCTTGCTCAATATCTGTGCTCAGCTTTGGGCAGCACCTTATAAATTGCCTTATCCAACCCCTATTTGCAGTGAAAAAAATAACATAAATTTGTTGTCCATCCTAATGTATAAAAAACCCTAAACAGAACTCAACTAAGCTAACCAATTGCATAAAACAAGCTAAAACAGAACTCAACTAACCTAACCAATTGCATAAAACAAACTAAAACAATACTCAACTAACCTTTTGTTGATCTGTCATCAGTGTCCATCCTGATCCCTCTTGCACAATGTCTAAATCTTCAATGACCAACTCCAGAAACCACTTCCAAGTTTTTGTGTTCTCTTTCTCAACTAGTGCCCAGGCAAAGGGATACATTTGATTATTCCCATCCCTGCCAACAGCAACTAGGAGCTCACCCTTTGTCAAACTTTTTAACCAACATCCATCAAGGCCAATAAAAGGCATGCATCCATCTTGCATACCTTTTCGAACTACTGCAAAGCAGACATAAAACCTGTCAAACACAGGTGCCGAATTGGAATTGCCTTCTGGATCTGGCTCTGGTTGATGGACTCGCAGCAGAGTAGTACTTCCTACAAAAGAATACAGGATATTATATTAGCAAACAATCTAAAATATAACATGTCAATAAATATAAATAAAATTAAGGCTTCCATTAAACTCACCTGGATTTGAACTTCGGATTGCAGCTGCATAGTCCCATAACAGTGCAAATTCTTTAGAGTAATTCTGAACCATTTGGTCAAATACTTCCTTCTTAGCTCTTCTCACCATGCTCATATGAACATCTAACCCATATTTCTTCTTCACATCAGTGTATATTGTTGATGTCTTCATAAAAGGTTCCTCTCTGATTTGATCTTGGTATAATTCTGCCAACACCTTCTTTGTCAGCCTTGGGTTCGAAAATGCTGGATTGCAGTCATGCTTATTATTGAATGTCCTACATTGAAAGGATTGTAGATGCTTATCCCAGGTCCCATATATTCTCCAAGGACATCCATCAGCCTTACACCTCCCAGTAACCCATCTTTTGTCATTCTTGGTCCACACAACTGCTTTCTAATGAAATTGTAGTCACTGCATGCTTAAACTGTTCTGCTTTAGTGAACAACATACCTTTCTCAATATAAGGCTTCTCAGCTGAAGCATCATAAATAGGCCATCTCCCTTTCCCTCTTGTAGCATCATCTTGCATATCTTCTTCATTGTCAACAACTTCACCAAAAACTTCTTCATTATAAAACCAATCCTCATCAAAACTATGGCAATCCTCATCTCCTTGCCTCTGTCCAGAATCTTGGGAATTACCTTCATTCCCTCGCCTAAGTGACCTAGCTAGACTTCTGAGTTCCCTCAAAATCCTCTGTCGAGAGTCAACAAACTCCTCATCATCACTATCTTCACCTAAACCTCCCTGCTCATAGTATGCAGGGTCAACATCCACTTGAACATTGTGTAAAGCATCTTCAAGACTGACATTTTCATCTCCAACATTTACATTAGCTTCCCCACCACCAACAGGTTCTTCTATTTCAACCTCAGCACCCATTTCTTCCATTTGATCCTCACCAGCAAGTTCAGCCTCACCACCTTGATTCTCATCCGCTTCTTGTAACTCAACCACACCCACATTACCAAGTACTGGATCATTACCAACCAAATGATCATTACCAGACACTTGATCATTTCCTTGATCATCATTCTCGGCGGCTGCTGATAGTTGAAGATCATCATTGTGTGTGAGCACTGGTAGTTGAAGATCACCATTGCCTGGAGGTGCTTGTAGTTGATTATAAGCTTCAACAGGATCATCTACACCATGCTCTATATAAGCATCAATTAAATTCCACATAAGACAATCACTCATCATATCCATTGCACTATCATCACTAAACACCCTCCTGATTCCTTTACCAAGTGTAAAACCCGGCCTGAGATAATAAACATTCTTGATATTTTTATATCCCTTATCATCAAAGGACCTAAGTAACCACTCATAACTTATATTTTAACATGTACTGTAAGATCATCTGCTTTTCCATCCACATATCTCAACCGATCCCCTTCCCATTGTAATCTTCCTTCATGATGGACTCTGACAGTGACAATGTTGTGTTTCATGGCAATCCCTAAAAATAGAGCATTTTCGAATTAAAATAAACCTTAAAGACCCAACAAAAACAAGCAACAATGAAATTCTATTCTATTTAACAGCAAAACCAAGCAACAGCAAAGACCCATCAAACCTATATCAACAACCCAGAAAAACCACCCAACATCAAGAACCCAGAAAAACCCAGAAACAATACCCACATAAAACACCCAGAAAAACTAAACCCAGAAATGAAAATTTCTTTTCATTTAAACAAAACTCTAAATCGAACCAAAAACCCTAATAGACCCAAGCATAAAGAAGAAATATGAGAATAATATACATAAAACAAAGAAATAGTAAGAAACTAACCTCAATTCCTAGAAAATTCGTGTCGTTCGTCGCCAAACCCAAATCTCTCTCTGCTTCACGAACCGCAGTTCAAAACACCAAATTTCACCGTCGATTTCACAAAATACTACCTCTGTTACACTAAACACTTAATTTAAACCGTAAAATATCAAGGATAGTAGAGATTTAAGTGAGATTTCTCTGAGTTTTTGAAGAACCCTAAAAACTAAACTTTGGGGATTTTTTTTTCGATTTGGGATTTTACGATATGAAAGGGTTGTTCCAGCTATTTATATGGCCACCCTTTCTTTTAATTTTTTAATTGCTTGATTTTTTAATTCCGACATTATTTAATTACTTAATTTTTCATTTAAAAAAATTCCACCTGGCATAAATTAAAAATAAAAAATGAATTTACTCACTCTATACGCGCCTTAACGGCGCGTGTTGGTCAAACGCTGGGAACCATCTGAATTTATCCTGATTTGGAACTTTTTATTAACGTTATATCCTGAATTGGATTTTCGGGCAAACGTTATATCCTGAATTGATTATTTAGCCGAAGAGAAAGCCAAATGGTCATGAAACAAAGGACGAAGGTATAACGAAAGGTAATTATTTGCATCTGTGCTTGATTGAGTTTAAGCCGCTTGATTAAAAAAAAGTTTGTAGTTTTTTTTTTTTTGGTTAAAAAAGTTTGTAGTCTTTTTAGTGATATTTACTTGTTCATGTCATTTTACATGTGTATTTCTTCTTGACTTGATGATTATGTTTTCAGGTTGCTGTTAAAGCAAACGGCGTGAAGCACGAATAATGAAAAAGGCAATGAAGGAGCTGTATCGTAGCGAAGCCCAACAAGCTCAGAAAGTTGTTGCTATAGCTGGCCCATCTTCCATTCGCTTAATGTAGTTTTTGTGTGGCTTCACCTGTCTGAAAGTTACCTGTTCGTTGAAATGCCTAACGGATAGCGGCCACTGATTCTTCTGGGAGTGAGACAAACGCAAATTATCCGATCAAATGCTTACAATTTTACAGCTTATATATGAATCTGTAACACTCCATTCCTGTCTCTCTATTTTAAGTTTCTTACAAGGTAGGGTCCAAACAAGTTTTCCAAGAGATTAATAACATATATAGTTCCATTAGTAGGAAATTAAGAAGGAAACATAATAAATAATATACCAAAATTTTGAACAAGTTTTTTTTTCTCTAGAACTCCAACCAAAACCATACATTATTTTTCTCCTAGTTTGGATGCCCTGAAGGGCTTTTGTTCCAAGACAAGTAGGATGGATCACCAAGAGGTCTGCAAACAAAAATGCAAGAAATCCACATCAAAAACAACTTAGTTAACTAAGAAAAGTCAAAAACAACATAAAAATGGAAAATTCTCATTCATAAGCATCATCAACTGCCATGGACTGTAAGTTGTAAGAATGTAACCATGGCATGAACTCACCTTGGCTTGATAACGTAAAGAAGTATGAAGGTTACTGCAAAAAACAAGCAAAGTCCTCCCACTGTAATATAAGCTATGCCAAGGAAATCATTTTTACCACCAATCCAACTTGTGGTTGAAAGAACCAACTCCTTTCTGCCCCCAAAACTGTAGGTATTATAATTGTTCTGTATTACAACAGTGATTTCCTCATTGGGTTGCAGGTCCTCCTCTATCCTCCCATAGAGTTTTCTGAAATTTGGCAGTGCCGCCGTTCGCATCCAGACTATAAGATCCTCTTGTTCACTCAACTGTCCGGATTCCGAAAAAATAAATAAATAAAAATCTTTGCCCAAAGAAAATAAGAAAACAAGGAAGAAATATATGCAACACTTACAGGTATGCTGGGATCCAGTTTTGCACCTCCAATCAACCCTCCGGTTTGAAAATTTTTGGGATAAACATTGGACCCAAATTTATGCCCTTTGTCACTATCCCATGCTATATTCTTTTTGTTAACTTCTATCTTTTTGTCTTTCACTGAGAATCCATATGTGTCATTGAACAAAGTCCATGCAATTAGGCCACAAGGAACAATTGGAGCACGGTCGGGTTGTGATCTAGCTACAGGATCACAAGTTGTTGTTTCATTCTCAGCTGCCTTGTTCCTTAACTGTTTATCACTTCGGCTTTTAACATAACTGCGAGCAATTTCCCACAAAATGATGAATTAGAAAGGATTTTCAATAAAAAATAGAACATTTTCTGTGAATAATATAAGTTGTACGAACCGGCGATGGTTCTGGTAGAAGCTATCAAGCTGATAATAGATAAAAACAGGGCTTTTCATCAGCTTAGGAACCTGAACAATGTTGGAAAATTGAGGGGTAAAAAAATTCAATGCTTATTGGTATAAGATTTGACATGTTAAGATGAAATGTGGACAAGTAGAAAAATGAAGAAGAGAATTAGGACTTGAACTAACAATCAAAGTCCTGGTGCAAGATTTGTTAGTCGAAACGCTTTGGATGTATGCAACTTTATTGTGAAAATTAGAAGTACAGACTTCGTCATAGCGGTCCACAATCTCAACCACCTATACATCGAACAGACACAAATCAATTGCAATGCAAGGAACAATTAAACTTTGAAGTAGAGATGTTTCAGAGGAAGAATTACAGTACATGCTCTGATGCAGACAATGACACCAGTCCCATTGGGATGAAGATGATTCCAATGATGGTAAATGTTGTTATGACCTGAAAATTTGCCAAAGGAAAAATGGAAGCTTGCATTAATACAAATGTGAAGGAAAAATCACAAGATTTGTAGCAGTTGTTATTGCTCCATGTTGAGATTTTTAAGGTCTTAGTTTCAGAAAGAATTCCATTTTGGCAATGGACATTTTCAAATGTAACCAGAAGCAAAAATTTGACAAACAAAGAGTTTTGAGACATGCCAATCCTGGTGTAACAATGGGTTTACAAGCAGGAAGCTCTTGCTGTGTGAACCTAGAATCTGCATTCCAACAAAAAGATGAAAATATCCATAAGCCCAATTCTTCATTTGCAAAATTGTAATTAAAAAATAAAATAAAATGAACGCATAATAATATATAATCAAAAGCTATTCATAGGGAAAAATAATTGTAAGTAATAAGTATCATAATAAATCTTTGATAAAAAAATGAACATAATAAACTCTAATCTATAAAAGATCCAGAATTTATTAATTTTCTTTCCTTCTGATATATTGAAGGTTATGCAACCACATATTGCACCCATTTTAACAGATTCATATCAAAGGAAAAACAACAGTAGTGAATAGAAACCCGATTCAGCAATGCATGCAGATATTGTATAAGTGGGAAAAATTAACAAGGAAAAGGGCAATAAGGAATCGAACATTTGGGTTTTTTGGACTTTTTGGCTTCTAAACCGCCTCCACCACCAACAGCAGCAGAGCTCGTGGTGGCTCCGTTGGTACTTATCTCCATATCCACTTTTATTAAAGTCCTAAGCTGCCAAGAAACAGTCTTAAGCTATCAATTTATTATACTTGATTGAATTTTTTTTTTTTCTTTCTTTCTCCTTTGGAGAGAAAAGTAAGGCCTATATATAGACTATTTTGTGTAGCCTATTGAAAAAATAGACTCTTTGGAACGAAACTATAGGCAAGTTAATTGGTTTTCATGGTCTATTATGTCCCCCTTCTCCTTCTCCTTCTCCTTTTCCTTCACCTTCTCTTTCTCTACAAACTAAAAGCAAAACCCTTTTTCTGTTTTGGCTTAGGAACATATCCAATGTCATGACATGCCCTGAAGTTCTACTTTTATGAAACCCCCAAAATAATAAGATCAATGTTTGTCATCTGCCTCAATTACCCTTTTTATCGAAACCCAAAGCTCAAAAAAGTAAATCTTCAAGTCAAGAAGAACAACAGCAATGTACGTAGATAGATGAAGCAATTTATGTTGGCATTATCCAACATGTGGGTACATTTTTTTTTTTTTGAAAAAATGGGTACATATATATACACATGTATATTATACTACCCCCGTCCCATATTATCTGTCCACTTCTATTAGAGGAAAAGTGGACAGATAATATGGGACGGAGGGAGTATATATTATAGACTATCATATAAGGTTAAGCCCATTAAAGTATTTTGGCTTTATGTCATCTAATTGAAGTATGAGCTTTTTGAGAAATATGAGCTTTTAATGGTAGGAACCCAAATCTTATTTTTATTTCATTTTGGGCTTGAATGAGAAAGGAAAGTCATTAAATCAAGTATTATCCCAATATATTATTTTTGGGTGAGTGATAATCTTAATTATACCTAATAATTAACTTTAGTTAACTTCAGAAGGTAACTTTACCTGACATCCCATCACCAAGAAAATTGAGCAACCATTAAACTAACTGGAAGATGTAAATATGTAACCGCGTAAAGACTCAAGATTTTACTCCACTATGGATTCAGGTACATATGTTTCCTCTTCAGATTTATGATCCTTTGATGATTTAATATATTTTTTTTTGGTGAAAACAAGGAAGAATTAACAACTACTTATAACAATAGCCACGAGGATAGAAGACCCCCCTAGCGTCAGCATTAAGAATACTCTTCACTTCATCAGGTGGTGTAGGTAGCAACTGAAAATCATTATCAAGCTCACACGCAGCATTAGCCAACCAGTCTGCACAAAAGTTCCCTTCTCGGTAGGTGTGTTGTAACTTGCATCTCCACTCTCGGTGCAATAACTGTCTAATATCAATAAACAGGCAGCCGAGAGGATGAAACTTAGCATCACCATTCTTGATTAAATCAATAGCAATTAGTGCATCAGTCTCACATATAATATCCCGATAACTGCAATTCCACGCCACCAGCAAGCCCTGCCGAATCGCTTGCAGCTCAGCTTCAACATTGGAGCAAACACCTAAATGCATTTTGAAACCCATTAGCCAACTCCCAACAGCCGACCTTATTACTCCTTCAGCACCGGCTACTCCTGGATTCCCTTTTGCAGCGCCATCTGTATTCAATTTCACAACCGCATCTTCGGGCGGCACCCATCGAACTTGGAGATCTTGGCTGACCAACGGCTTATGATTAACAAGAGATTTCATCACTTCACCAGCTGTAACCATAATATTTGCCGTAAGAGAACTCTCATCCAAAGAAACATCACCTTCATTCATAACAAAGCCACATCGCTGAGTCCATATTCTCCAAAGCGTTACACCGAAAATTATCCTCCATTCAACTCCATCATGTAAATTTCGCAAAGTTAAATTATCATCTAGCCATTGCATCAAGAAATCCGAGTTTAGAGGCTTACCAAAATAATCCCAAACCTTGCAAGATGTAGGACAGTCTCGCAAAATATAAACAAGTGATTCCTCCTCCCGTCCACATAAATGACACTTTGGATCATTCCCCATGCCCCATATCGCCCGAAGACTATTAGTGAGTAATCGACCCGTTGCACTAACAAAATAAAATGCAACCAGCGAGCCGGAAGTGGAATCTTCCAAAACCAACTCCAATCTCCACCCAAAAGTCTTAGTCAATATATAAAAAGACTTGGTCGTCGTTGAGAATCAAAATTTTATTTTAACCGATTTTGGATTTTTTGTGCGATTTGTCTTCCGTTCTATTGGTTTTTTGGTTTGGTAACTACATCAACATGCCTTTTGGTTAATGATTTTTTTATCAACGGGTTAAAAGTAAAAAAGTATTTGCTAGCCAAAAACTGTTCGGCTTTTTTTTTTTTTTTTTTTGTACAAAGTACTATTATTTGCTTAATTGAATTTTGACAATAGTAAAGGTAAGCATGACAGATCATAATTTCGACTTTTCAATTGACCCAATTTGTGACAGATTTCTTTTCTTTTCTTTCTTTTTTTTCAACATAAAAGTTTTCGACTTTTCAATTGACCCAATTTGTGACAGATTTCATTTCTTTTTTTTTTTCAACATAAAAGTTGTGGCTTGAAGGATCCAGAATTACCTAGTCTTTATTCCAAACTAAGACAAAATGAAACTATACATAATTGATGCAATTGCTACTCCAAATTCTTCCCTTCTCTTTGCTGTTGTTGTTGCAGCAGTCCTTTCTCTATAATTGCTATGCCTTGAAGATAACACAACCGGTTCAATTCAAAGGTAATCAAAATTAGGCTTGAAGGCTATTAGCCAAAGGAATCATTCTAAGTACACAACCACCAATCCACATACCCTGATGGTTTCTCAATACTGCAACTGCTCCACCCTTGCCCAAAAAGGATGAGCCATCTGAAGATTTGCCAACATTATATTGAATTTTTGGTAATAAAAACAAAAAGTTTCCACTTGCAATTTTGCCATACTCTAACATATATAAGAATAGTATATAGCAGGTTACAACTTACTTAACCAATAATTTATTGTATTAGTGGGATTTCCAGACAAAACTACCAGTAGAGCTGATTTACATATTAAAGCAGGTAGCCGCCTTCCAAAATGGAATTTGGTTTTGGCAACGACGATTCCACAATTACAATACAACAAACGGAAAAACAAACAATTCATGGGGACCTTACACATGCAAGTATTATTGTAAATGGAACAAAGTTAAAAAGGAGATCACCTAAAATTGATCAATATATACATTTTTATCAGCAACTTTTGATTAAATTATGTTACAAATATTACGAACGTGTTAGTTATACTTAAATTGTCCTCTGCTATTTATCTTTTAGCTCAAACCAAGTTCTATAAAAACATTTACTTACTCTGTTTCTCTTCATAGATAATTGGCAATAGTTTTTACTTTTTAGTCCAATTTGATAAAAAAAAAAATGGGTTGGTTTCAGCTTATTGTGCTTCTAATCTTGGGTCTTTTAGGATCCCCAATCTCAACTCAAGCTCAATTGCAATTGAATTTTTATTCAAAAAGCTGTCCCAAAGCTGAAAAAATTGTCCAAGATTTTGTTCACCAGCACATTTTTAATGCTCCATCATTGGCAGCAGCTTTCCTAAGAATGCACTTCCATGACTGCTTTGTCAGGGTATTATTATGTCTCTGTTTTTAGTTTGTTCTTGTTTTTCATTAAAGTTATCAAATATTAACCTTGTAATTTGTTTTTCTTGTTAGGGTTGCGATGCATCCATACTTCTGAACTCAACTTCTAGCAATCAAGCTGAAAAGAATTCCCCTCCAAATTTAACAGTTAGAGGCTTTGATTTCATCGAACGAGTCAAGAGTTTACTTGAATTCGAATGCCCTGGCATTGTCTCATGCGCCGATATCATTGCATTGGTTGCTAGAGACTATGTATTTGCTACGGTGAGGATTCGAATTTCCAACAAAATTGTTCGATGCTTTAAGCTTTACCAAATCTGATTTTACTAATTGGCTGCATGAAATTTATAGGGAGGGCCTTATTGGAGAGTTCCAACAGGGCGTAGAGATGGGGTGATTTCAAGATCTTCAGAAGCTTTAACCAACATCCCACCTCCATTCGCCAATTTCACTACTCTGCTCACACTTTTTTCCAACCAAGGACTCGATTTGAAAGACTTGGTCTTGCTTTCTGGTAAATTTGCTCAATATACATAAGCTTAGACTTCAATTAACTAGCCATTAGTTAGACATTTTACCCCCTGAACCTGTAAAATTTAGACAAATTAGTTATTATTGTCCAGAAATTGGTTTGGCTCCGTTAGCAATTGGACAAAAATTAGCCATTTTTGGACGAATATCGGTATGGTTCCATTAAATTCCGTCCAATTATATTTCCATCCAATTGTTGACATAGCCGTACCAATTTCCGTTCAGAAAGGTTAATTTGTCCATTTTTTACAAGTTTTGGTGTGTAGGAATTAACAATTTTGGAAGTTTGAGGCTACTTTACGTCTTTATCCATTTTTTTCAAGTTCGATGACCAAAATGTTTGTATCAGGTGCTCACACCATCGGCATTTCCCATTGTTCATCGTTTTCAAATCGACTCTACAATTTTACCGGTGTGGGTGATCAGGATCCGTCTCTAGACAGTGAATATGCTGCAAACCTCAAGGCAAATAAATGCAAGACTCCGAATGATAATACCACTAAGGTTGAGATGGACCCTGGAAGCCGCAAGTCTTTTGATCTCAGCTACTATACTCTTCTGCTCAAGAGACGAGGCCTTTTCGAATCGGATGCGGCTTTAACCACCAACCCAACTTCTTTAACTTTTATCAAACAGCTTGTTGAGGGTTCACTCCAGAATTTCTTTGCAGAATTTGCTCTTTCTATGGAGAAAATGGGTCGAATCAATGTGAAGACTGGACCACAGGGTGAAATTAGGAAGCATTGTGCCGTGATTAATTAATTGTGAAATTATCATCATTTACTTTAATTAATTACATGCAGCATATATATCCCACTTCTTTTTCTTTTGAAATAATGCATGTTTGCTTGATTCCTTCTGTATTAATTTTTGTGTAAATTTGAGTTGTATTCTTGTGTTTTCATATATCATTGTTTGTATTATTTAGTAATTTTTAATAATGACAATTTTTTCTTTTAGTGTGTGAATCATTCTTTGGAAACTTTATTTTTTGGGGGGAGATTTTCTGTATAAACAAAGAAGCAATGCTACTTTTTGAGCTCTCCAAGTCATATTTTGATTATGTTTCAATTTTTGCTAGTAATGTTTTTTGATTAAAATGTGTAAATTTTACTTTTTTAATTTATTTAAATATTTTGTACAAAAGAAAATATACAGGAAAAGTAAAAAGAGAGTAAATTGACTAATTATATCGTAATTTTTTTTTGGCCAAAGTAAAATTATCCTAAATTAAGTAGTTACTAGTTACTAATTAAGTTCTCCAGAACCCTCGGGTACCAAAGAAAACCTAATGCCAGTTGAATACTTATGCTTGAAGGAGAAGGATTTTCCCAATCCTATTTGGAGTGGGATTTCCTATAACGATTCTATTCATCCCCTCGCCTATATATATATTCCATCCAAGCCATCAATAGCCTTCGTCAAAAGAAAACCCCTACTCTATACGCTGCAAAAAAAAATCCCCGAATTTGAATTTAGTGAGTCATGGCAATCCTCTCTGATTACAACGAAGATCAAGAAAACAACAATTGCTGTTCTTGTCCTCATCCTCCTTCTGGTTTGTCGTTCAATGGAGTTCTCGACCCTTCAAATCCCATGGGGTTTCTTGAATCTGCCTTGAATTTTGTGTCTGAAAACTCTGATATGTTCAAGAAGGGTTCTCCCGAGAGGAAAATTTCGTCTCTGGTAAAGAATATAAGGGAAAGAATTGTGAAAGAAGAAGAAGAAAAAGAGGCGGCAAAGAAATTGGAGGAAGAGAAAAAGAACAAGGCGATGAACAAGAAGCTCACCCCAAACAAGGCAAACGGTCTCGACATGGAGACCCACTCATGGGGGCAAAGCCTTCAAGAGGTGACGATCAACATCCCAGTCCCTGAGGGAACCAAATCGAGGGATGTTTTGTGCGAAATAAAGATGAAGAGTCTCAAGGTTGGGCTCAAGGGGCAGACCCCAATCATCCAAGGAGAGTTGTTCGAGTCTGTGAAACCAAACGATTCGTATTGGATGATGGAGGACCAAAAGGTGATCTCTGTGCTGCTCACAAAGTGCGACAAGATGACATGGTGGAAGTCTTTGGTGAAGGGAGGTCCCGAGATTGACACTCAAAAGGCTGAACCTGAACCTAGCAAGTTGTCAGATTTGGAAGGAGAGACGAGGTCCGCCGTGGAGAAGATGATGTTCGATCAGAGGCAGAAGCAAATGGGGCTTCCCACCAGCCAGGAGATTGAGAATCAAGAGATGATGAAGAAATTCATGGCTCAGAATCCCAATTTTGACTTCTCCAATGCCAAGATGATGTAGATCATATATAGTTTGAGCATTATCAAACTATTTTTAGTCTAGCTTAGCTCTTTAGATTTTTCCGTTTTTGTTCAGACTTCTTTTTATTGCATTGTGTTTTTAATCAAGTACTGGCAAAGAGTTTCTTAGATAAATTATCTTTCCCTAAATCTTATATCTCTTGATTGTGGTAATGTTTAATACCTTGTTAATTAGTACTACATCTTAATATTTTTAGTATGAATTTCCACTCAATCCCTCAATTCCCTCAAGTCAATGGCTCTATATTTCTTTGGTTTTCGGGAAAAAATTCCAGTATGTATAAGTAAAGCACATGATTTGTTAAAAAAAAAAAAGAAGAAGAACACGTTTGATAAACGGTGAACGAGATTTAATCAGTCGGCCATTATATTTGGGTCTGTAACATTCTCCTGGCCCTGGGCCACTGCTATATGCCTTAAAAGTAAAAAATCCAATTTTCTTTTATGTCGTGTTTGGATTGGGCCCTGTCTATCTTTTTAATAAAGAAGAATTGCCATTTCATTTTATATATCTTCATGGCTGAAGAATGCTTATCCATTTCCTTTTATATATTCAATGCCATTTCCTTTTGTAGTGCTTTCTTATGGAAAGGAAAGGATTTAAATGCAAAAGGAGCTAGGCTCAATTGGGGTTGGATTTGCCATCCCAAGTTTGACGGTGGATTATAGGTTTAAAGTACCTGTTGGCATGAACCAAGCTTGTATTATCAGGTATTTCTGGACACTTTACATGTCTGCAGGCTCTCTTTGGGTGGTTTATGTGCATTTTTATATTATAAAGGGGAGAAATGTCATGAACATTCCTTCCCTTCAACAGTATAGCTGGAATGTGAAGAAGATATTGAAGCTAAGGAGCATTGCAGTAACAGGTCATCTCTTTATCACACGTGTGTACTCAAAGCAGCTTTAGCAGAAAGTTTTGCTTGTTTGCTTGCAAGCTTAGGCTCTGTTTGTTAGAGCTTTTAGCGCGTTTAGAAAGCCAAAACACGCTAAAAGCTCTATAAGTCACTTTTGGTGTATTTGCATTCTAAGTGCAGTTGCTGACATGGCAACCCTTTCACTGCTTGAAAAGCATAATTTCTAGCTGCTCAGATTTGAAAACTTTGTGGGCGTTGGGTTTGGGACATTATTACT
>AWWV01009144.1:0-30913 GCA_001974805.1 Corchorus capsularis
TTATTAATGTACTAGTATATTATTTTATTGAGATATTGCACTAGTATATTATTATTTTTTGAGATCATGATGTTTAAACATTAAAATTTATAAATATTTGAATAAAAATAGATATAAATAACTAAATAATAACAAAAATATAAAAAATAAAATGTGGTTAACTAATTATAAATATAGAGTGTTTTTAATTATTATTAAATATATAATAAATTTAAGTGAATATAATATATATTTATCATAATATCCTTAATGGTAATTTTACATCTTCATCTCACCACCACCATTATTTTCACCAAACATGCATTTTCTAATAGTTGGTTAAGTTCTCACAGCTACAATTCTAATCTCACATGTACAATAACTAATATCCACATTTCAATCTCCCACACACCAATCTCACAGCCCTGCCAGACAGAGCCTTAGTCGAACAGTTGGTGATTGGAATGCAAAATTTAATTGTACTATCAACAGGATCAAGGGGAAATCCTTTCTCACTTTGATCCTGAAACTAGCTTGGAATGCATATTGTTACATGTTGTGGAAGGAATGCAATACCAGAATTTACAAGGGGAAGCAACGTGATGTGGATCATTTGTTTCAAGCGATTGTAAAAGCTATTAGACTCAAGTTATATGGTTTCAAACATGTAGCTAAAAATCCTATTAATATTTCACTTTGTAATAGTTGGAATTTGTAGTTGGATTGATAATTGCTAGGCTTTAACTAGCCTCTGTTGTACTTTGTAGCATTTGTGCTGGTAACAGTGTTTTTACACTAGTACTTGGATAAATAAAGGAGCATGTTTATAAATATATATATATATATATATATATGCTTATCCAAATAGTACCCTGTACATTTTTGAAGAACAAATACCCTATACTTGATTTTGGTTGGAACTATAATTTCCATTATTTTGAAAATTTATTACTTTTTGAAACTTTTTGGTACGCATGTATTATAAAATTTCCACATATTTCTACTTTGTATGAACTTACAAAATCTCAAATCTCAAGTTCAAGTCTTGTGAATAGAGAAAATCATTGTTGAGAGAGTTTTACCTCATACTGAGTCAACCGGCTCGAACAAGTTAACTTATTAATATATAAAAAAAAAAGTGAACTTACCCTTTTTCTTTTCTTTTTCTTTTCATTTTTGTAAAATATATACCGGCGGCCCACCATTTTGGGCTGGAAACATTTAAAACATATATAAGGCCCATGAATAGACATCGTATAACTCCTCGAAGACCATTTTTATTCATTGTTGACCATAAAAGTCTTCTTGTATTAGCAATAGTAAAATTAAAAAAATAAAAAATTGGCGTTCCCATTAACATCTCTCAGTACATGTTCTAAGTTAATTCAGTTTCAGCTTTTCCACTCTTACATATATAGAAGTAGGATTTTATTTTTCCGTTCATTATTCTTTCTCTTTTTTGTGGCTTGCTTGCTTTCTCTCTTCGCTCTCTTGATAATTGCCCAGATCTTTTCACTTGGTATTTGGGGATTTGAGTCATTGCCATTGAAGCTGAGTTTTTTACACTTTTTTCCCTTGACAATCTTGGTTCTGTTCTGTTTTACAATAAATCTGATTAGTTTTTCAGTTAGATTGGCTGATTTTTATCACAGAGCTGCCGAAAGGCTTGTGAGGGTATATGGCCAGTTCGAGTGAACACCAAAGTGGTAGTAGTTCAACAAATGGGTCCGACCACCCGACCACCCTGTATGACCAGTATCAAAAAAATTTCTCTGTTTCACCAGAAGAGAAGAAGAGCAAGGTAAAATTCTGCAGCTTGTTGGTCAAACTTTTAAAGCCTGCAAGCGGCGACACTACTCGGTCAAGCAATAGCGGTCGCCCAATTGATGATCAAAGGAATGGGACGGCTAACCAAACCCAGAACAAGAATACCAGCAATGGAAATGGAAGCTCGTCGCAGAAGATCAAAAAGTTCCCCAAGAGTTATGAAGATCCACCCAAAGTTCGTGGTTTTGAACGTGATGAGATGTCACTTGAAATAATGCTGCTGGAAGGTGGAAGGAACGGTTCGTTCAAGACGGTCGGAGTTATCGGGCTGCCCGGTGTTGGAAAGACAACCCTTTGCAAATCAATCCTCAAGAATGAAAGAGTAATGGGTAGCTACGATCAAAGGATTTGGGTAAGCTTGTCGGAATCAGACAAGCCTATATCAGATACAGAACATGAAGAACTCATCAAAAACGCGTTGGAGCAAATCGGAGTTGCAGATGAAATAGTTCAGCTCATTTCCGATGAATATAAAGTTCCAGGATTGCTAGAGGCCCTCAATGAGAAATTGAAGGACAAGAAGTATCTGATTGTGGTTGATGATGTTGGGGAAGGAGAAGGAAACGACAGCTGCTATGAAGCTCTCAAGACTTGCTTTAGCGATAGGCTTCCAAAGGAGAAAGGTGGAGCAGTAATTGTGATAAGTAGATCTGAGGAAACAGCAAGGAAAGTAATGGTTGAAGAAAAGAATTACTTTCATCGACTTATGCCCCTTTCTGATGTAAGTAGCTGTTGGTTAATATATAAGGATTCAGCTGAAGGTTCTGCAAAGTCAGAAAGTTATAAATTACCTGCAAAAGATGTTATGGAAAAACTCATGAACAAGTGTGGAGGTTTACCTGGGGCTGCACAAATGTTGGGTAAAATCAAGGCTCAAAAAACTAGTTCGTAATATTATTATGTTTTGTTGCATCAGTTAAAAGAGAGGATTGGGTTGTCAAAAAATAATTGATCATGATTCGGGAAGATTATTTCCATTTCCAATCTTTATAAGATTGGTAAGATTTAGATGATTCTGACATCAAATTATGGATTAGTTGAGTCAGAAATATTGTAGTTGTATCTTGTTTTCGGTTATGTTTGGCTTTGTGCTTGGGAAGTTGCAGATTAATAAATTTATGAGTAACATAACAAATGATTTGAACTATTACACATCGAAGAGCAAGACACAGAGAAAGAGTGCTTGTTTCTTAATTCTGAGTTCTAACTTAGCATATGATAGTATCTTGAATTTGGTTTGATATGATAGTATCTTGTTTGCTGTTATGTCTGGCTTTGTTATTGGCAATTTGCAGATTAAATTATTATGAGTACATGTAATGTAACATAACAAATGATTTATTACACATCCAAGAGCAAGACAGACAGAGAGTGCTTGTTTCTTGATTCTGAGTTCTTATTTCTAGAAGGAATTGCAACAACACACATTCCAAAAACAAAGAAAACCAACTAAAATAAAGTTAAAACACGGTAAATTGCAATATTTTGCAAACTCTTCAATTTGATTTAGAAGATTTTTGCCAAACTCCACTTGCATCGGTTGGGCAGAATGTGATTCTGGGACATCTGACATTCTCCAAATATTTCAATTCTGGAAATTCTTCCTGCATATCTTTCCAGTTCATTGTGAAGTTGATCAAGAATTTCAAACGTAAAATCTCCACTCCCCACTTCACTTGTTCCTCCTGAATCAAATGACCCAGTCTTCCACCTCTAACGGACAGATTCTTTAGGCTTTTCAGTTTTCCTGGTACTAGCCATTTGGGTGGATCTGTGTTGGGGAAGCATTGAAAATCCAGTTTCACCAGCTTCTCTAGACCCTTCAAATCCTCTGGTTTTCTTCTCAACGTCAGTAATTTTTTTAATCTGTTACCGAACCTAACGGCTGTCGAGAATGCCCCAAGTGAACCAGTTCCCTGCTTCTCGCTGTCTGGTTTCTTGTCAGCTGAATTCGCTGCACCATTGCTCTGCTCCTCCTTATCTTTCTCTTTGTTCTTCGAATCTTCTTTACCACGTTTCCAACATGTTTTGCTGCCATTACCATTATCTTCTTCCTTGTCTCGTCTTGAACTCGAGGATTTTGCAGGGCTCTTGGGTTCCATTTTCTCCTCTGCAGAGATGTCTCCTCCTGTCAAACCCCCAGATCCCCACGCTATTCTCAACTTCTCTCGTCTTGAACTCGAGGATTTTGCAGGGCTCTTGGGTTCCATTTTCTTCTCTGCAGAGTTGTCTCCTCCTGTCAAACCCCCAGATCCCCACGCTATTCTCAACTTCTCAAGATTCTCGAATTTGGACAGAGCTTTTTCTGCATCCTCAATATCGAACTCTGTAGTGCTTACATTGACGCTGAGTTTTCTCAATTTCTTTAACTCTGCCAAGTCTTCAAGAGTACATGAATTTTTGCCATTACCAATCACAAAACCCTTGAGGACTTCAAGTTCCGACAGCTTATTGAGCTGTTTGGGGACATCATCAAGCAGATAGCACTCAGACAAATCCAAGTAAGTCAGCTTCTTAAGTAACCCTATTCTGTCTGGTAACTTCTCCAGATTGTGACATGCTCTAAGATCTAATATCTTCAAACTGGCAAGCTTGCAAAGAGAACTGGGAAGCCTTGGGATACCGGAAATACCTTGAAGAGAAAGGAGCCTTAAATTTTTCATATTCTTCAACCCTCTTAAGAAATCAATGTCTTCCACTTCAATGTGGCGTTGACGCCCAGCTTTGGATTCCCATCGACCCAGATAAAGAACCTTAATGTTGGTCATCTTGGAAAGCCACTCTTTGGGTAAAGCAGGAAATTGCTTACTTACATTGAACAATGTCTGCAACTCATGAAATTGCTTACTTGCTTTCTCTAATATTCTCCGCTCAGGAAAATTGAACAGCATCTGCAGCTTCAGAAGATCTGCAGATAACCTATCTTTTCTTTGATCATTTGCAGGTTGCGTTTCATTGCCCTGTTTTTCCGATGTAGGAGTAGGATTAAGGTAGTCAGAGAACCAACGAACAGGGGCTCCTTGGGATTTCACCATACAAGCCTTTTTGCAAGAAAAAAAATTCATGGTGGGTTTTCCCTCTCCGTCATAATCAAAGAAACCAGCCGCCTTGGCAAACTTGATCAAGCACGAACGAACAATCGGGGTCATCTTGTAGCTTCTGGGCTGTAATTTGTTTTTCTTCTGAATAGGCACAATGAACCCTTTCTCGACGAATGTCTCAAGAGTGTCACTTACAATTTTCTTCTCCTCCTCGTTACCTTCCGCTGAGACTAAATTTTCTCCGACCCACCAAAATCTTAGAAGCCTCTTCTTAATCTCTGCGTTTTCAGGGAAAACTGCGAAACAGAGCAAGCAGAGTTTTTGCCTGACATCAAGGTGTTTGTATTTTTCCTCGATTTCTTTGAAAAAATAGCTGTTTTCAAATACACCTTCTTCGTTGTATAGTTGAGGCATGTCATCGGCTTCGCTGGTGGCAACGGTTGTCTGCAAAGACCGATTAGCTTCAGAATTGGCGTTGGTGGCTTGATGTTGCAAAGGGATCTGGATTTTGACTCTGGTAATGTTGTTTTTGAGCACGCGTAGATTGAGTGAAACTTGTTTAGGTAACTCGCTGTCTGTGACTCGAGGTAGATCTTTCAAGATGTCGCCCACATTTTGTTCAAGAGTTTCGAGTGGTTTTTTAAGATTGATTGAGAATTTCTTGAGTTTCTCGAACGAACTGAGCATGTGCTGGAGTTCTTTGCATAGTTTGTCCAACTCGTGCTTTACGTCCACCCTTTTACTGGTCGCATGAGGCTCGGTATTCTTGTTCTCCTTTTCATTGGTCTCCGCCTGCTGCTGGCTACCATCTCCACCTTGTGTTTTGATCTCATCTTGGTTATTTCCGGTCTGGTTATCGGCGGCGGCACTGTTGGTGGTGGTGGCTGCAGTGGGCTGTTGAGGTGCGTCGATATCGGCCTCGGCTTCACATTGAAGGTTCTTAAACAAATGGGTTAGTCTTTCAATTATCTGCTGAATGGTTAATGGTTCTTCGGTTGAGTTAGTCTGCTCTGAATCGGCATTAGGGGAAGTGGAAGACATGGCTAAGACATTAGCTCAAGAAAGTTATTTCGGACAGAGATGAAAAAGGGAACTAGTAAAGTAGAAACCAGGTTAGATACTGGTGTTTTTTTTTGGCCAAAGGTTAGATACTGGTTCGTACGTTAACTATTTGTATTCTCAAAGAAGAAGGAGACTAAAGACTTCCAGGTCAATGGAGGGGCAATAGTAGTAAGAAATTAAAATGTTTGGATTATACTTACTACTCTACCAGATTAATGAAGTGTGTGAAACTAAAATGAATTTTAATCTTTTATTATTATTTAGAAAGCGAATTATAATTATAAGCCAAAAGCTGCGGCTCCATTTCTTTGACGAAAAAAAAAAAACAGAGAGTGAGAACCCATTTTCCATTTTTCTTTGGAACTTCTTTGGTTGGTAATGGTGAATGCTTTTGGCTCTTGGACATAAAAAGGAGCCTTTTCTATTTATTTCGCAATAATGCTTTTACTTTCTTTTTGGCCAAACAATAATACTAGTACATTTTATAGATTGGACTAACTTTTTTAAGAGAAAAATTATTACTAGTAATTGTTATATTTTACCTGATTTCTTATTTTCAATTTACTTACCTATAGTATGTAGTATAATTATCACTAGTACATCATCTTATAGTTAGCCACTTTGCCATTTCCACTCCATCTCTCAGCTTCACATATATATACAAAACAAAAGGATGAAAAACACACTAAAATATTAAATATCTATCTTTGATTAGTCTAAAGATGGCCACAGTGAGAATAATGAAAACAGCTTATGAGCTAAAGAAGATCAGAAATTTCAAGAGAAAAGATAAAGATTTATCCACTTTCCAAGTCCTTTTTCATAAACAATCAAGTGCCCTGATTCCCTGGCTCTTGATAGACACAAAAGATTATCCACTTCATTTTCAATTTGGCACATCAGAAGAAGCACTGGAATCTGATACCTATGCTATATTAATTATTAAATGCTAATGCTTATATGGTTTGGCTTTTCAAGTAGCTTAACAAATTAGCTACTTTATCTTTTAATTGATACATTATGAACTATCACATAACTTTACTCTTTTTTCACCAAAAAAAAAACTTTACTCTTTGAAATGATAAAACAATTATTAAAACAAAGCCTTTTTTTTTCTTGCTATGTCAATTCACTAGTAGTAGTATGATTTTGCACAAAATAACCATTTCCATTTCTAGCAAAGGTTACTTGGGATTACCAGAAATGCAATCCCCCCACAAACTACAAAGGCAAAAGCAAAAGAAACACAAATTAATTATGGTCATGGTGGACTAAACCGAACTGATTAAATGTCACTTTTCCACAATCAATTTGGCCCTTGCATGTCCCTCATTGATTTGAAACTGCTCCCCAAGACCAAAGTGAGCCATGAGCAACCAAATAAAGGTTATGAGCTCTCCCCCTTTGCTGAGTTGTTGAGCGTGCGTGTTTGCTCTGCACTGACTCGCAGCATACGAGATCAATTCCACCCAAACTCTGCTCATTAGTTTCCATTTATTCAGTCCCTTCTTCTCCAAGAAATTTAGTTCTTTCGCCAACATACTCGCATCAAACAACACAGATTTGCTCCTATCTCCCTTCACAGCCACAGGTTTAACATCAGTATTTACAGAAAGAATTGCCTCACATGCCTTGGTCTCTCTTTTTTCTCTGTTCTTCATGTTCGATAGTAACAAGTCCCGCCTTTTAAAGAATCTCTCAGCTTCCGCACAAGTGTCTCGAAATCTAATCTTTCCAATGCCTCCCACAGCAGACATCAGTGTCGGCTGCATGATTAAAAGATACAACATGTAATCCGACAGAAGCTTACTGAATTCTCGATGGTCTGATTTGTCCCCTGCAGCTGCAGGCTTATCACCATAGAAGCAGAGATCAGTGGCAATGTGCCACAATAGAAGGCTTTCATCATATTGAACATCACTCACGTATTGCAACAAACTGCTTCGATCAATTTTGGTGTCACTATCTGTTAAAACCCATTCGCCTCTTGCCGTAGATATCCTCTTGGCGGCTTCAGGATCATCTGCATAGTCGGCTTTGTTCTTCAGTTCTTCAAAGATGAATTCCCATAACTCTTTGGTGAATGGTTCCCGATATACGTATAGTATCTCATCTAGGAGATCATTAATGCCCATACTTCCCATGATGTATGTACGAACATAGACAAAAGCTACGCTTATATTTCTGAGGATTAAGCGTAGGCCAGGAATCAGCATGAGCTTCCCGACTACAAAGTCGATACCGGCAATGAGTTTACTCTTGATAGAAAACAGTATATTTATCAGACAGGACAGAAAACGCTTAACTGCGTTTAGGGCAGCATCGATCACACCAACAACAATCTTATAACACCAGTCAATGCCGAGATTCTCAGCGATAACTCGTGGCCATCTTATGAATTTGTGGATTCTACTAGGGTGGCTTTTCAGGCAGTAACTTATCAAATTATAGGATGCGAGAGATCCAGACCACCTGCGGAACAAAATGGGAGTTGCCAACACATTATGTAATACACATTGTTCACCACCGTTCTCAGACCGGGGAATCCGCCACCATGGACCCTTGACCCAAAGGAAGCTTTTGAAGATCTTAGCGATGATGCCCTTGTCAGAATCAGGATCCTTGATGGAAGCGAATGTCCAATCAGAGAAAATGAGCATGAAGAAGGCTATTACATCAAGAATTATAGCACCCAAAAGCAAAGTGTAGGTGACACCCACATCAAATTGGTTTAAGCCATTTTTCTCAGTTACAAAATGGAAGACACCCAAAGATGCTAAAATGGACCCAAAACCTATAACTCGAAAAACATAACCCCAAATTGAATGCACGACTTGGACCTTAGTATAAAGAACCTCGTATATGAAATTGAGTTCAACCTCGATCACCCTCAAAGCATCCTCTGCGTACCTTTCTTTGAAGAACTCCCGGCTCTCATTTCGTTCCCGGAAACTGAAAATGTTATCGACGACAAGCCCCTTGAAGATTTGGAAGTATTTATAAGCATAATGAACAACTTCGAGATCGTTCAACTGGCCTTTCTTCACCGGCATGTCGGTAGCCCTGGCTTCCTTGTCGGGCTCTGGAACCATAATCATTTGGGTCGGAAGTTTGTTTTCTCTCTTGGAAGCGTATTCTTCCATAAGCTTTGCGTAATTTGGGCCGGGATCGGCTTCTTTAAGCATGGAATCTCGAAATCTGTCCAAACTCGCAAGATACAGAGCACGCGTCCGTTCAACATACTTAATGGTTCCGGCAACAAACATGAGGACAGTGGGAACTGTGATTATGTTTTGAATAGATTGAATAAAGACATAAAGAGCAGCGACAGCTTGAAAAACGAGACCGAGCAAGTGCCGAAGCCAAAGTTCGTTATCTTCAAGAGCGAAAGCAGTGATTGTATCTGGGCCACCAAGGTGAAGCAAAAGGAAAGGAGCCCAGAAAGCTAAAAGATCATCGTTATCTTTGAATTTATCTTTAGAAGAGTCGGAATCGTTACCTTGGCTGTTGGAGATGAGACCGACGGTGAAATTAGCGGCGGCGTCGGCGAGCAAGTAAGCGGACCAAATGAGCATGATTAAGAGTCTGTTTCTGGTAGATTTTCTATATGGGGCGAATAAAATCAGAAAGGTCTGCAAGAAGAGACTGAAGAGAATAGTTCCCCGGATATTCCATCTCTCCCATGCCTTCTTGAGAGGTTCAGGGAAGATCTGAGTCGTCTCATGCTCAGCCATTCTTCTTTGAGCTCTTATCTCTTGGACCAAAGAGTTCAGTTCAGTTCAGTTGGGTTTGAGTTTAGAATTGAGAGTCGAGAGGGAGTTGCTGCTGTCTAGTGTCTTCTTGCTGAGCTGATCGAATAATTACCAGGTTGTTTGAAAAGTCAAAGTCAATTCTCCATTGGTCATTAGTCAATTATTACTAATTCTCTCTCTTTCTTTTATCTAATTATTACTATTTCTATGGTAAAAGGGAAAAAAGAAAAAAGTAGGGCGTGTTTGATGTTTCACGTTTTTCTTCGGAGAAATTAACTTTACGTACTTGTTGAATTTAGTAATATGGAATTATTATAAAGAACCCCCAGGCGGCCAGGCCCCACCCCACACTTTAATTTCATAGTTCCTGGCTCTTGGTCTGTCGGGCTCTGTAAGGTAATAAAGATGCCATAATTTCCATCTTCCAATCCGAAGAAAATAAATTTGCAGGCTGGCTACGGGTACGGCCAAATAAATTAAATTCAATGTCTTTTGCTTTTTATTCCTATTGACTTCAGCCTTCAACTCCTGTTGGTAGAAATATAATGGCTGGCTATAGGAATTCATCAGAAAATTCATTTTTTTCCTTCTTTGAGATGCCTACTTTTTCAGCTTTTCTTTTGAAAATTCAAATATTTTGTTTTATTCATTCATTGTATTAAATGAAACGAAATGGTGCCGTTGGTAATTTGTAGTAAACATTTTACAAATCACTTCGCAAAAGAAACCCAAACAAAAAGTTTAAAGAGGCTCAAAAGTGTACCTGATTGCCCTAAACTCCTAATTATTAAAATAATAGAGAAGAAAAAGTGCCAAAAACCTGCAGAATTTCTCTCTCTTTGATTTTCCCCTTAACTGGTGGTATTAATGTCAATTTTTAACACTAAAAGTTCAGTATATTTAGGATATTTTGGTTTTGGCCTTTGGGTCAATTATTAGATTCTATTTATTTATGAGTTCCGGCCAAAAATAAAAAAGGATTCTATTTATGACTTATTAAGGAGTTATTATTATAAGACATTTTTTTTTTTTTGGTTAAATATTATTATAAGACTTAAGACTTAGGACAGTGACAACTGACATAAGTACATCTGATTGAATAATATTGTGGGACTACTAGCAGCTTTAGGTCTCTGTCTTTTTTTTTTTTTCGTCAAGTCTTCCTCAATCATGCATTAATAACTTTATCTAAATCTAAAAAAATAAATGAACATTATCCACCATGGTCCATGCCAGCTGACACGAACTTTCTTTTCTTCGTATAATTTGTTAAATTTTTATTGAATTAAATTGATTAAAAAAAAAAAAGGACCGTTTACTTCAATAAGGTCTAAGAAAACAGAGTCGTCTAGTAAGGAATGTTCTAATCAGTATATACTACTAGTAATTTTCTTCTTGGTATTGGTAAATACAAAGAAATTTCTACTAGAATAAGGTAGAAGTAGTATTTAAGTCGAGAATAACATAGAAGTTGCAATTGTAAACAAATTAAAATTCCCATAACATAGGCTTTAGCTGAAGTTTTGGCTTCGTAATGCTAGACACGAGATATGTATTATAACGTCATATCTATCTGACTATCCATGCATAAACATTTGGAAAGAATATTCAAATATATTAGCCTACTTTTTTCTTTTGTGGAGTACAATGAAGGTTTGTTGAATGCAAACAGAATACATGGGATGGGATCCACTCAACAAGTGTGGCGACCGCCTCGGAGGGATTTTATTAAGCTAAATTGTGATGCTGCTTTTGACATGGCCAGCGGGGATGCGGGTATTGCAGTTGTATGTCGAGACCATGATGGAAGTCTGATCGATGGTGCTTCTTTCTTCACCAAGGCAGGTTCGATTGATGCAGCGGAAGCCATGGCTTTGCGGTTGGCTGTTCAACTAGCTCGTGACAGAGAATGGAGGAATGTTATTTTTGAATCTGACAACAAGGGACTCATAAGAAGACTTAACTGCCACAACCAAAGGGACAGATGGGATACACTGACTATTGAGCTTGATACTATCAACATGGCTGATTATTTTGATAGTTTTTCTTTCTCATTTGTTCCTAGAAATTGCAATAGGGCTGCCGATTGGGTAGCTAGAAAGACTAAGAAAAGATGCTGTCCAATTGATTGGATGTATTCTCCACCAACAGATCTGGTGGTTTTTTTGAATAGTTAATGAATGGCTGATCAAGCCTGTTACGTTTGAACAAAAAAAAAATTAAGTTATCAAAACAAATGAGACATGTATTGTGGATTTTGTATGCTGTGTAATCTGTAATTTCATCTTTAGCCTTTTCTATGGCCAAAAAAAAAAAAAAAATCTTTAGCCTTTTCTGTACAAATTTGATAAATTTGAGGGTCAGAAAAAGTAGGAAGAAATAATACTCCTCCTGTCGGGCTTGGCCTCTCATTTTCCTGACGGTGATAGGCCTCCCTCTATTCTATTTTAGCCCAATTCAAGTCTTGTTCTGGGCCCCTTAATAATACACATTTGTTTTGTTTGTACTCTTTTTTTTTTTGAAGGATATTTGAAGTATTTTTTTGGAGTATTAAAAGTTTTTTTTTTTAATATTGGCCAGAGAGTATTAAAAGTTACTAAATGAATTTAGGTGGGTTGGTTTTGGTACGTACCAGGAAATTAATGCATATAGTACTATGAATATGATGTTACTACTTAGGGGAGAGCAGCGGTCGGTTCGGTCGGTTTTCGGTTTTTTAGTCGGTTTTAATTTTGAGAGATTTGAAATCGAAAACCGACCGACACATATAAGAAACCGACTAATCGGTTTTTGTCGGTGACGGTCGGTTTCGATCGGTTTTGGCGGTTTTGATTTATATTTCTTGTTTAAATTTTACAAACTAAAAAAAAATTATATGAATTCCGTTTTTAATTAAATTTGTTATATCTAAATGTTAAATATAAATATAAAAATTATTTTAAAACATTAAGGTTAAAAACTTATATATAAATTATAAATTAAAACTAAAATTATTAATTTTTATATATATATTTGTTAGGCGGTCGGTTTAGCAGTCGGTTTTTAAACAAAAAAACTAAAACCGCCAACCGACCGCCTAATAAATAGTTTCGGCGGTTCAAATCATTTAAACCGACCGAACCGCTTTAGCGGTTTTTTGACACTATTAACAGTCGGTTTCGATCGATTTAAACAGTTTGAACCGCTTAATGCTCTCCCCTATTACTACTTACTACAATTAAATTATTTTTATTGTGGTAGTTGGCTGATGGCTTGAGACTTGAGACTTTAGACTAATGGTCGGCGTTGACGTTTACTTTCTTCGTTTTTCTTGTTTTTTTTTTCCTCAGCAATTACTAGTAAGTAAAGAGTTTAATGTTCATTTTGATTCCATAATTGTTTCATCAGTAAAGGGTATGTAGCGGTAAAAAATACCGTCATGCAGCTTATTTCAGTTTAAGCATGTCTCAAGTTCATGACCTTTCATACATAGTTACCTTTGTTGATAGACTTAACAAACTCAGATGCGTGATCTGGATCGAACCCGAATTTCATTTTTCTTCTTACGACTACAAGTCTATAACATAGTAGTGGTATTTTTTTCATTAATAAAAGTTAAGTAAATGAAACATATAGCTATTGTAACTTGTAAGTACTATTATTAGTAGGGGTGATTTAATTTCTAATGAAAATCATTAAAGAAAACAAAGATGAAGCAGACAAGCACTATACAATTATTAGGAAGCAAATAAAATAACACAACACAGGAGACACTGATTCGTTATCGAGATCAGTTGTGTGCATGGGCTCTCAACTTTAACTCCTTGAAGATTCAACTCCTGCTCCCAGGTTTATTTTCTCTGCTTCTTCTTGTTCTGCTCTCCGACTTTTATCATAATTCACTAGCTATGAATCTTTGGGTACTTAGAAGGCTCAGTACTTGTAGATTTCTTTTTCTTATTAACAGGCTTCCATAACTGTAAATATTGTTCTGTTTTTAGAGAATTAATTTGCTCACATTTCATCTCTTGGACAGGATGGAAATTTGTGCTATCAATTTTTAGACTAGGATTTTCGTTGCCCTGCTTCCACGAATTGCAAGGTTTTTCTTCAAAATCATGCTTATAAGTAGCAATATATTCAACTCAGCAATTTGTTATTAATATGCTTTTTTTTTTTGGGTGGAAAGAAATTAAAGCCGGTGGCCGGTGACCGGTGAAGTGAGAGTGTGAGAAATGAGCGATATAGCAGGCAGTTCAACCCAAGAGATTACTGAAGAACAGGAGCCAGGCAATACCCAAGTGATAAATGATGAAGGTAATCAATCTTAACTTCTTCGTTTTATTTTCTAAGTATCGGAATTTCTTTAATTTGGCATTTATATTTATATATTATGCTAAAATTCTAGCATTGCTGTCTTCATTTTCCACACAAAATACCCAGCTCTGAAGTTTACTGCGACAGAGGAAGACGCTGGGAAGATATATGGCCTGTTGGGCAGTGTGTCCAAAATCATTCTCACTGGGGAAATTGGATCAGGCAAAACATGGATAGCAAAGCAAATAAAAAAGTATGTCGTGAGACAAAAGCATGATGAGCCTATTTGGATATCTCTCGACCAAAAGCACGATGAGCAGTCTCTTTTTGACACCATTGCCCGCCAATTTTCTCTCCCTACAAGTACTGATGCAAGGGAAGAAGTCGATGGCCAAAGCAACAGAAACGAAGAGAGCGAGAAAGAGAGAAAGGAATTGAGTGAGCGAAAATTGAAGGAGAAAATGAAAGGAAAGCTTGACAAGGCGACACCGGAAAAGTTTCTTTTACTGGTTTTAGATGGTCAGTTGGGTGAGGATGATGAAGAAAAAGAAAAGATGGTTTCCAAAATTTTAGGTTTGGAAAATAATACTGTGGATTATAAGGGCAAATTCAAGGTTCTAATCACAAGAAGGACAAGTGAAGCTGGTGATCATGTTACAGATGAAGGATTAATGAAGAAGGTTGAAATTGAACCTCTTCCTGAAAACGAGGCAACCAAATTGTTAGAGAAAAATGTCTTTGATCAAGTTAAGATTAAGTATTCTCAAGCCTTCAAAGAGTTATGTTTGGCAATACGAGAAAAGAAGAAGGTTTTGCCTGCTGAAATCCTTATATTAGCAGGAAATTTGAATTACATTGCAAAAGATAAGTCTGGGAATTGGGACTTGAAACTTGCTTTCGAGGCAGCCACTAATGATCTGAAACAACTTCTGCGTTATACATATGATAAGGAGCCTGGCAATTGTATTATTGACTGCTTCTGGCATAGTTGGCACTTCTTAGAAAAACATGGCGGTATTCACTACAACGAGTTGATCACTAACTGGATAATGGAAGGTCATCTCAAACTCATTAAAGAGATTGACAAGGCTTATCAGAAAGGGCACGAGATTCTAATGCAGCTTATTGATTGCCGCATGCTAAAAATGCAGGAGGACAATGTTGTTGTTTTGGAAGGAGCAATTCTTAATATGAACGAGTATTGTTACCGTGGATATACTGGGAAATCTGATCCAGGTTTGGCTAGTGTGCTCAAGGATTCTGATCCCAGAGTTCTTGAAGGAATCAAACCAGCTGATGGAATGATGAAAACAGTCTGTAGTGATAAGAAAGAAGATATGATCGCCTCGTTACTGATTGATGGAAGTCGTTTATGTAGGGAAGTTCATGAAGTTTTCTTTGGAGCCAAGCAAAATCTTAATCTGCTTGCTATTTTTGATCCCAGACTCAAATCTCTTGAGGAACTTTCTGTATCTAAAATGAAGAAGCTGCTTGTGTTCATGCTTAGAGGCGCTTACCTGTTGAAGGACATAAACCAGATTGATAAGCTCAAAGACTTGACTGTTCTTGAGATATCTGGTTCAGAATCTTTGGAGGAAATTCCAGATGGTTTCTTTCATCAAGTCTCCAAACTTCGAAGCCTTAAGTTATCTGCACTTGGGATTAAATCATTACCCCAAAACTTCTCAGAATTGATAGAATTGCGCAGGCTAATCATTAGTAAGTGTCCTTCCTTGGAACAGCTTCCAAAAGTGGACAAGTTCAGCAAACTCGAGGTGATTGATCTTTCTGAATGTACAGAATTGGTAAAGATCCAAGAAAAGAGCTTCAAGTCCCTTGAAAAACTCCAAGTTATCAATTTTTCCCAGACCAAACTTGAGAAGTTGCCCATTGTCAAGTCTCTTAAAAACCTGGAAATACTATTGTTGAAAGGGTGTTCTGGATTGGCTTGGATGCGAAGTCTCAAAAATGTGTCTAGCCTCAAGATTCTTGATCTTTCTGGTGCTGGTAACATAAAGGAAATCATGTTCGACGGCTTCGAAGGGACAAGTAGCCTCAAAGAACTTGATCTCTCAGGAACTCTGATACAATTTTTGCCTTCTGACATTTGCAACCTTCAGAAACTGAGGTTAAAGGGTTGTTCATTGCTAAAAGATGTGCCAGAACTAGGAGGAGGAAGTAACATGCTTGAGGAACTAGATCTCTCGGGTTGTGAGAGCCTGGTTAAGTTGCCAGTCTTGACAGATCTCCAAAAGCTGAAGATTCTCAATCTACAAAACTGCAGCAAGCTAGAGAGCCCTCCAGATTTGAAATCCCTTACAAAACTTGAGAAGCTTGACCTTTGTGGAACTAAGATTTGGAGCCAAGATTTGGAAGATTCCTTGAAATTGCATATTCCTCTGCTTCAAATAGTAAGTGATAATAATCATCCCTGAGGAGGTTTCATCTGTTTGACTGTTCCCTTATCTACAAGTTTTTAATCCATTGATGAAAACCCATTTGTGTTTGAGAATTTCTGCATGAAGTTTGTATTTGCTGCTTTTATGCATTTGTATGATCACTTGCAAAGCTTATGACTATGCTTAATGTCCCAATTCCAATTCCCCGCTTTTGTGTAATTGAATTGTGTTACATAATAATTAAGTAATTATAAAATATGATCATATTGATTTAATTTGACATTATTTTCCAGTTTTTTTTTCCCTCGTCAATGTGATCCAAAGGTTAACAGGAAAAAGCATACGGTTGGAAAATTAAGGGTTAGCACAACTAAGACTGCAAGTAAAATTAGAGAAAAGATAGAATTTAATCAAGAAACTCATATTAAAAAGCTCTGCTACAAGTATAGGCTCTTTTACTAAGCAATCCAAAGAGCATAAAATCTGATTTAAAAGGAAAAAGAAAAAAGAAATCTTAAGAAATTAGCTAGACTAATGAAATAATTTGATGATGCTCAAACGATCTACATCATCTTGGCATTGGAGAAGTCAAAATTGGGATTCCGAGCCATAAATTTCTTCATCATCTCTTGATTTTCAATCTCCTGGCTGGTGGGAAGCCCCATTTGCTTCTGCCTCTGATCGAACATCATCTTCTCCACGGCGGACCTCGTCTCTCCTTCCAAATCTGACAACTTGCTAGGCTCAGGTTCAGCCTTTTGAGTGTCAATCTCGGGACCTCCCTTCACCAAAGACTTCCACCATGTCATCTTGTCGCACTTTGTGAGCAGCACAGAGATCACCTTTTGGTCCTCCATCATCCAATACGAATCGTTTGGTTTCACAGACTCGAACAACTCTCCTTCGATGATTGGGGTCTGCCCCTTGAGCCCAACCTTGAGACTCTTCATCTTTATTTCGCACAAAACATCCCTCGATTTGGTTCCCTGAGGCACTGGGATGTTGATTGTCACCTCTTGAAGGCTTTGCCCCCATGAGTGGGTCTCCATGTCCAGACCGTTTGCCTTATTTGGGGTTAGCTTCTTGTTCATCGCCTTGTTCTTTTTCTCTTCCTCCAATTTCTTTGCCGCCTCTTTTTCTTCTTCTTCTTTCACAATTCTTTCCCTGATATCCTTTACCAGAGACGAAATCTTCCTCTCGGCAGAACCCTTCTTGAACATATCAGAATTTTGAGACACAAAATTCAAAGCAGATTCAAGAAACCCCATGGGGTTTGAAGAGTCGAGAACTCCATTGAACGACAAACCAGAAGGAGGAGGATGAGGACAAGAACAGCAATTGTTGTTTTCTTGATCTTCGTTGAATTCAGAGAGGATTGCCATGACTCACTAAATTCAAATTGGGGGATTTTTTTTTGCAGCGTATCACGAATAGACTATAGAGTAGGGAAGGGATTTTGTTTTTATGAAGGCTTGAGACGTCTTGGGTAGAATATATATAGGCGATGGGATGAATAGAATCGTTTTAGTTAGAACTACCCAATTCCCTCTCCTAATAGGATTCGGAAATCCTTCTCCTTCAAGCATTATGCATTAAGTATTCAACTGGCATTAGGTTTTCCTTGGTACCGAAGGGTACTTCTCAACAACTTAATTAACTAATTAAGGATAATTTTACTTTGTGAATTACTAAATACCGTCCCATTTTACTAGTTACCGCCCCCCCTTTGGATTATTTTACCCTTTGCTATATTTTTCATCAAACTTCAAACCTTTCAATTCTCTCAAATTCTCTCAACCTTCAAACTTTCAAAACTCAATCATTCAAAATCATTCAAATAAAACAACAACAAAACGCATGAACAAAGATTTTTCATGCCAAAAAAAGGATAATTTTACTTTGGCCAAAAAATTTCACCATAATTAGTTAATTTACCCTCTTTTTTCTGTCTATTTTCTTTTGTACAAAATACTTAAATTAAAAAGGTAAAATTTAAACATTTTAATCAAAAAATTACTAGCAAAAATTAAAACATATCAAAATTAATATGACTTGAGTGCTCAAAAAGTACATTGCTTCTTTGTTTATACATAAAATCTTCCCCCCAAAAATAAAATATCCAAAGAATAAAGGATTAATTATTCACACACTAAAAGAAAAAATAGTCATTATTAAAAATTAAATAAGGGGGAATTATCCCCGAGTGTAATGGAGAGTTAAAATTGACCCCAACACGTAATCAACCAAAATAATGTCACTGCCAGTATATTGTTATTGTACAACAAAATTCCTCCTAAGTGTAACGCATTTTATTTGTTTTGACTTATTTACCCTCATGATTAATATAAAATTTCATTTCTATGTGATTTTTAACTCGTCTTCTAAAAAATTTAGTATAAGTTTTCATTTTATCAATCAAATGGTAAAAGGGAGAAATTTTACAGGAAAAATAATTTATTATCAACTTGGAGTTGGATTCGAGGAAAAAGCAAATTACCATAACATTGGAGTGTTATATAACTTTCATATACAACAACAATTATCAAAATTGAATTCGACAAAATTACTACAAACGCAAGAAGCAGAGAGGGCTTCCATTGAAAAAAAGTGAAGGTTGATGAAATAGCTAGAACCCATGTTAATTCGAACTGAAATTTGTCAGTCTTTTAGTAGCCAAGTTTGTAATATCTCAAAAATCTATATGAAAATCCCATTACCTTCTAATCCCTAAATTGTTCCTTTGTCTTCCCCTAATCTTAAAATTAAGGATATTTTGGTTTTATATTTTGTAGATCTAGTAATATGAGATTTTCAAATATCTTATTGGATAGAAAGTAGCGGGGATGAGAGCACCTTCTTGATTTCTTTTTGGGAGCTTTCTGTGATGATAATTGAGGCGACGCCGTTGAACGATGATGGTAAGTTGACTGGTCGGTGTTTTTGGGTTGACTTTTAACTGAGTAGCATAAGGTTAAAAGGTTGAAGACGAAATTCATTTTTATAAAGGATAAAATGGTCAAAGCATATAAAAGGAATTTTGTTAAATATTGTACTAACCATGATATTATATTGGTTCATTACATCTTGCTGGCAATTTTAACTCCCCCTTACATTGGGGGATAATTCCCCTAAATAATATTAATAGGATGGCCAAATATCCAATTTGGGATTAAAGAGTCTAAACCTTTAAAACGTAAAATTTGGTCATAAACCAACTATTTTAGGCCTAATTTAGATAGAAATTTGAAATTGCAGAAATACGTGTCTCTCTAGAATTTTTAACCACCAATTTGAGTCTAAACCTTTTAAAAGTTGCTTAATTTGAGGTTAAATCTTTCAAAAATTTACTAATTTGAACCTAAAAAAATAGAAAAACAAATTTATTCAATTATTTACCCTAATTAAATAATTTTAAAAAACAATATTTTCAAAGCGTCACACCACATCTAATTTAGGCCCAAATTTGTTGATTTCGATTACGTGTGCTTCTGTTCAGCCATGAAGATGGAAGAGATAAAAAGAAATGGAATTATGGAAATGCTGCTTTCGTCCAATCGTCCAATCTAAAAGATTAAGTGTATACTATATATATATATATATATATATATATAGTATTAATTGTAAGGAACAGCATTGGCCCAGGAGAATGTTACAGACCCAAACATAAAAGCCCAATTGGTGAGGGGAGATGATAACTTTTCGAATCGCTTCTTAATAATTTGACAGTATTTCCCAGTTATTTTGTCCCTCGTCAATGTGATCCCAAAGAAACGGCCTAAGAAGCATACAAGCTTTGGATTGATTCAATGCAGCTGGAAAATTAAGGGTTAGCACAACTAAGTCTGCAAATAAAATTGAAAAAAAAAAGATACTCTAAAATTTAATCAAGAAACTCATAAGCACTGCTAAAAATTATAAGCCCTTTTACTAAGCAATCTAAAGAGCATATAAAATCTGATTTTAAAGAAAAAGAAAAACCAAAAGAAATCTTAAGAGCCTAGCTAGACTAAAATATTTTGATCGATGCTCAAACTATATATGATCTACATCATCTTAGCATTGGAGAAGTCAAAATTGGGATTCTGAGCCATGAATTTCTTCATCATCTCTTGATTCTCAATCTCCTGACTGGTGGGAAGCCCCATTTGCTTCTGCCTCTGATCGAACATCATCTTCTCCACGGCGGACCTCGTCTCGCCGTCCAAATCGGCCAACTTGCTAGGCTCAGGTTCGGCCTTTTGAGTGTCAATCTCGGGACCTCCCTTCACCAAAGATTTCCACCATGTCATCTTGTCGCACTTTGTCAGCAGCACAGATATCACCTTTTGGTCCTCTATAACCCAATACGAATCGTCGGGCTTCACGGACTCGAACAACTCTCCTTCGATGATTGGAGTCTGGCCCTTGAGCCCAACCTTGAGATTCTTTCTCTTTATTTCGCACAAAACATCCCTCGATTTGGTTCCCTGAGGCACTGGGATGTTGATCGTCACCTCTTGAAGGCTTTGCCCCCATGAATGGGTCTCCATGTCCAGACCGTTTGCCTTGTTTGGGGTTAGCTTCTTGTTCATTTCCTCTTCCTCTAATTTCTTGGCCGCCTCGTTTTCTTCTTCAACCATGGGGTTTGAGGGGGCGAGATCTGCATTCAACGACAAACCAGAAGGAGAAGGAGAAGAAGAATTGTTGTTTTCTTGATCTTCGTTGTAATCGGAGAGAATTGCCATGACTCACTAAATTCTGGGATTTTTGCAGAGCGTATTACGAATAGAGTTAGGGTTTTTTCTGATGAAGGCTTAACGTCTTGGATGGAATGGAATATATATATAGGCGAGGGGATGAATAGATTCTTTTTGGAACTCCTCAAATCCCAATCCAAATAGGATTGGGAAATTCTTCTTCTCCAAGCAAAAGTATTCCCAATTCAAAATTCAAATGGGAATTGGAGTAAAGATATGATGCGGGCAGATATGGTGCATGTACATGAGCTCAGGGCTTCCGGCCCAGATCTCACGCAATCTTCGTTTATGGAATGGGCCAAGAGCCCGCTCTTTAATTGAAACCGGCCCAACCAAATGGTGTGGAATCCGGAAATGATCTCCAGCTATACCAGCTGTTTCTGTCTCCAAATTCAATTCTAACCATTTTTTTAATATTTCAATTTCAATAAATAATTAAGAAGCTCAGGTTCTATAGTCTGTAATTATTCGTATTTTATTTCTGCGAAAAAATCAAATCATACTATATACTTTCTGAAAAATAGCTTACGCAACATTAAGAATATAATAATTAGTAGTAATAAAAAATATTTTCTTATATACTAAGAGAAAAAAGGAAAGGCGAAAAGCGTAAGAGGCTCTTTTTCAGGTCTACACCTGAAGAAAGGAAAATCAAAGCCTCTCTCTAACCATGAGTCTCTTCGGTCTGGGCAGGTGAGTGACCATTTTCCAAATTTTTTGAAATTTTTAATTAATCTTCCTATTTTAATTACTCAGATACTCTTCTTCTTCGCTTATATGCAATATTATGTTGATGAATTATGTCAGATCTGTTATAATTCTGTAACCGTGTTTGATTCAAGATCAGTGATGATCAACTCAAGCTTCTTTCAGCTTAATTAATTTTGATTGAACTCTCAAAATATTTCATCTTTCTTTTTATTTGATTGCTCTGTTTACTGTAACTGCAATCAAATTGCTTTCTTAGAAGCATTTTTGCTTATGGATTGTAATTTCGAGGCTTTTCGTGTTGAATTTAATCATCAATTATGGTTTTTGCTGCATAAGCTTCGCTTATATATGTTAATAAAATCTAAGCTCAATGTTTAGGAATAACTAAATGTTATTGACATATTAAGAAATGGTGAATCTTAAATGCATGTTGAACTTTTCTTGAGGCTATGATGTTAAGCAATTATTGATTCATTCTGATTTCTTATCATTAGTTGGTTTGGCACCTGTTACAACTGTCATTAGAAGCTATGTGTTCCAGGTGGTTTTCGTTAATGATGACAATGTTAGAAATGTTGAAAAGGAGGAGAATATATGCTAAGTTATTTACTTTTTACCTTAAATATAGATGGTTAGTATTTAGAAAGTTAAGCTTCACATTGCAAAATTGAATTATTAATCTAGAGAGTAGCAAACTGGGTCTGTTGGCAAAGCAGCCATCGCTAGGACACTCATGGGAGATCAATCTACAAATATTGTGTATCCTTCCCTCATATAAACAAAACATTGTCTTTGTTTGTTTGTTTAATCAACTTTAATCTTTAGCAGACATTATTTCCAGTAAACTATAGTATTATTTACAAATCTTTGTCCTGATTTACTATGTTGTGCGCATATGAGATACCTAGAACATACACAGGCCGTTTTAAACGATCCTCTAAATAAATGGAAAAACTGGCAAAAATTATTGAACTTGCTTTTGTTGGATGTGGGTGTATTAATGACACCCACTTTTAAGTTTGAGCTACATAGCTGGTAATTTTTGTATCTTTTCCTTTGGTTGCATTTTCCTGATACTGATTTGCTCTTAAAACAGAAATCAGCGGACATTCCGCCCCAAAAAGAGTGCACCTTCAGGAAGTAAGGTTTGTTACTTTTATTCCTTTTTATTTCTTTTAAGAAGTGTGTGAGAGCTTGCAACTTTAACACGTTGGAAGTATACCAGAAACTGCCAGAAATTAGAAGATAAAAGTAAGCACAACTTAACACCTATCTAATGAATCCAAAAATCATAAACTGAAGAGTTGGCTGTATTTTCAAAACAAGAAGAAAGAAGCTCCCGAATCCTTGTTTAATGCCTTTTGGTGATTCTTCTAGTCATTGCATTTGTATCTACTTAAATGGTTCATTTCCTATTTCTCTCTTTGTAAGGTATTCACTTCACAAAACCTATCAAGAAAAAAGATAAAGGACTCACTTTACCATTCTTGCTTTTGAAGTCACTTGTTCCAAAAATAACTTTACGTTACAGTGTTTTACTTCAATTTTCAGCGGCAAAGTTGAAATGCCACAACTTTCAATGCTCTACTGGCATGCATGACGGTCCCACAGTCCACCTGTGGGACCCACCATGGATGTTAGAGGGCGCCGTGTACACATACTACATGTGATAATTTTTCACTTATGGAATTTCATGTCTAAACATGGTTAGTACTGCTGTTGGTTGAACTGGCTAATTATTGAATAACCTTTTTGAGCTTTCTTTCCAGTTCTTCAGAGCTGGGTTCTCAATAGTCTCTCTCTATAAAATGCTTTCTGGGGTGGCTTGGTGGAATTCACACTTCTCATCCTAGTATTGTAATCTTGACATAATGCAGGGTGCACAGCTTAAGAAGCACATTGATGCCACCTTGGGCAGTGGAAACCTAAGGGAAGCAGTGAGGCTCCCTCCTGGGGAGGATTTAAATGAATGGCTTGCAGTGAATAGTATCTCTCACTCCCTCCCTCTCTCTTTCTTACTCACATACAATGCACACGCACATATGCACATTCTAAGTGAAGTGTTCAAATATATGTCATACTTTTTATTGATTTATCTGTGAATATTCTGCTTCAGTAGGGGCATGCTGTTACTTTACTGTCTTAATTGCTAATTTATGTGTATTACATTGATTAGCTGATTATTCATAGAATGTTTTAGTTCATTTTCTTCTATATTCCTAGGTTACTGCCAAATATTTTTGAAGCTGGCTGAAGCATAATTGTTGGATCTTTTTCAGCTGTAGATTTCTTCAATCAGGTGAATCTGCTGTATGGTACCCTCACAGAGTTTTGCACTCCGGAGAACTGTCCTACAATGACTGCAGGCCCTAAGTATGACTCATCAAATCAAATTCCCTTTTTCGCTTTCCAATTATTAATCATGCAAATCCTAGATTTTGATATCTCACATGCCGTATAACTTCTGCCTTGTTTGAATCTTTTCATGGTTTGAAATGTTTTTCCCTCAAATGATGGATGGTCAAGTCTTTAAGGATCAAGATAAATCAAGACTCCTTGACTTAATTTTAGCCTTTTTATCTCTTTGAAACATATTTATATATAGGTTCAAGATAGACATATCCCTTGCAAAATATTACTGAATAAATATTCAATAATCTGGTCTGATTTCTGCAAGATAGTAGACTATGCAACATGTTTTCATTGATCCTATTAGTCCTGGCACGTGGTGAGATTTAATTTTTTTTCATTATTACTAATAGTTGACCTTATCCTTTTATAATAACTTGAATTTTGCCTTAAAAAGACTCTCTCTGTAGTCATTTGATGTATGACTTATTTTCTGTCCAATAATTAAAACTTTTGCAAATGGAACATTGAAACTCGAATCTTCTTCTCCCCAATGCTGTAAACTTTTGATTTCATTTTTGGTTATGTACCGTCTGATCAATCCATTTTCTTTTCTAGAGTTGATTATTTACCTTCGTACAAAACTTTATAGGTATGAGTATAGATGGGCGGATGGTGTACAAATCAAGAAACCTATTGAGGTATCTGCTCCAAAATATGTTGAATATCTAATGGACTGGATTGAAACGCAGCTTGATGATGAATCCATTTTTCCTCAAAAGCTTGGTAAAATTTTCATTACTTGTGTGCTTAATCATCTTTATTTCTTTCTAATGAGGTCTGATATGATATGCTGTCATATGGAGAAAGAGAGTTGTTTGTCTGTATATGACAACAACATTGATGGTTATTTTTCCTTTTTTTTTTCCCTGCCAAAACAGTATATGATTTCCGTTTTCTAAAATTTCTAAAAGAAACTGGAACTATTATATGTTGTAACATCTGTACTGAAACATTTCTTCATTTAATAGCAAATTTCAAATTTTGCCAGGTGCACCATTTCCTCCAAACTTCAAGGAGGTTGTCAAGACAATATTCAAAAGACTGTTCCGGGTATATGCACATATCTATCACTCTCACTTTCAGAAAATTGTGAGCCTTAAGGAGGAAGCCCATTTGAACACATGCTTCAAGCATTTCATACTGTTTACCTGTGTAAGTCTTCTTCCGATTGATGATTAATCTTTTTATTCTGTGTCCAGTTGTCCACGTTTGGCATCTACCACTACTAGATAGCATATTCACGTAACCAAAGTCCGGTTTTCAATTGCATAATTCTGCTAGAAATGTTTGTTTTACTCATTCATCAAACATTTCTCCTTATTTAAAAGAATTTGTCCCAACTAAGAAACGGACTTTCCTATGTGCAGGAATTTGGGCTGATTGACAAGAAAGAGCTGGCTCCGCTTCAAGAGCTCATAGAATCCATCGTAGTCCCCTACTAAAAATATAGGGTTGGAGATGCGGAGAAAGATTTTTAACTTAGGGATGCATAAGTAATAGTAACTAATAAGTTTAGACTGTTATAGTGTTAACGTTAAAGACTTTAAAGTCTCTATTTCTTTATGTTATAAATGCAATATGCCCTGGATTTTCTTAAATTGCAGGGAGAGTGGCCCCTGTTGTTTAACTTTACATTTTCTTTCTTATTTGGATGAAAGGATGGAGCGTTTGCGAAGGAAGCAAGCAGCTTGTCCTGATTCCTGAAAGTAATCAATTGAAAGCCTTATTTCCATTTAATTATAGCCATTTCCCCTTATTCCTGTTTATATCTCTCGGAACAGAAAAGCAAGCAAAAAGAAAAAGTTTCTTCATATGTTTTTTGGTATACTAGTCTTCACTTCGACGTGCGTTGCACGTGACCCATTAATTATAAGCAGAGCTATCAAAACTTGACACGAACCCAATAACCTGTCTAATCCGATCGAATCCGATTTGACCAGAAAAATAAACAATAACCCGAATGACCCGAGAAAATTACCTAACTCCAAGTGACGATAACCCGAAACCCGGCCAACCCGCCCGATTAACAACTCTAACTTATAAGTCAAAGAAAATAATTGTATGTTACTCTTGTTCTCATTTTTAAAAACTTTAAATTCTTGTTATACCAACATGCTCCAAAAATAGAAACAGATCAATCACTATAATTAAATTTTAAATAAATTTTGAACTTAATTAGTTTTAAAAAAAATGAATAATTAATGATTAGACTACTTATTTTAACTTTTAAACTTGAGAATAATACTTTCGTTAGTTTATATTTTAAAATTAAAATGGTAAAAATAAAATAATTATAAAAATATTGAATTCAATTAAATAAAATTAGTGTTCTCAATTGCAAAAGTTTATTTTTCAAAAAAAAAAATTGTAAAAGTTTAAACAATATCATTCAAGAAATATATTTTAAAAAAACTAATATATCAAGTTTTTTAATTAAAATAGTAAAATATTAAAATATAATAGTTATAAGGTTAATAGATTTAATTATATAAAAATAGAGTTTTTAGTTGAATAAAATTGTAAAATGGTAAAGTATAATAGTTATAAGGATATTAGATTTAATTATATAAAAATAGAGTTTTTAGTTGAGTAAAATAGTAAAATGGTAAAATAAAATAGTTATAAAGATATTATATTTAATTAAATAAAAATAGAGTTTTTAGCTGAGTAAAACTATAAAAACCTAAACAATGGCAATTTAGAAATATATTTGACAAATAGGGGTATAATAGGTGATTCAAAAGTTTTACAGGTGAACGTACGTTTTAATATAGTATAGATTTACAAGAATAACAAGTTTAATCTTAGAGCTGGGTCGGCCTAGTTTGGCGGTAAAACTTTTCCAATAATGGTTTTCACCGAGGCCTTGCTTAAGGGAACTACTTGAACTAATTACTGATATAGTTTCTTCATGTATAAAGTATACCCTATACACAAATGTTGCTTAAAATTCAATTTCTTTTTTTTTTGGCACCATAAAATTCAATTTCTTTTATGTACCAAAAAAATTCATTGTCTTCCTGGGTTTTATCTGTCTGTGAAGGAGATTTGAAAATTGGATAATTCCCCCCCAAGGGCCAAGGCCCAAGTCACCTTTCAAGGGAACAGACAAAATTGCAGGAAGTGTCAGCTAAACCAAATTTAAATGCTTGTGGTCGTTGGGACTATAGCTAGATTAACAAAAATGAGATAGCCCAGAGAGTTTACCATAAAGCGCATTGAACAAAAGAATATTGAATTGAGGTATGAAATGGTTTTTGTCTATGTAAATCAGTAAAACCACATCATTATTCCTGTTGAGCTTTGATGAACTGCCAATATAAATGCCAGAATCGCTAAGTTTCTGTACAACAGAACCCACTGAGTATTTTCCTGAACAATGAAAAAGCCAAGTCCCTCCAATCATGTTCATCTCTCCCAGGATATCAATCAGAAAAACCTGTGAAAATAACAGAGAAGTGCTATATAGTCAAAACCAACAACCAAAACGAAACACATTTCTCTAAAACCATCATTAGAACATTAACCTTTGAGAATGATATCATAGCAACAATAAATTTTAACCAACACCAGCTAAAGTTTAGTACTTTCTACTGCATACCTTGCTTCAATCTCAACTTCATTCATCTTGTACCGAATGCATGGATCGAAGATCAGAACCCCCATATCTTGAAGCTGCAAAACCATATGATCCAACAACAAGGAGGAGGACACCTAGTACTAGAGAGAAGAGCTGGAAGTTAGCAAGCAACTCGCCTCGAACCGCACTTTCTGCCAAATGGCAACTGATTTCATTGTCCTTGAGCTTACAACCATCTGGTAGCATGGGGCCATAGAGGGTGAAAGCAGTCTGATAGAACCATAGGCCCTGCAGAGTTATAGCTATTCCGCTGCACAAATCAATTGGGAAGCTGTTTGGGTAGAGAGCTCCAGCAACAGTGGTTAAAATGCAAAGTCCCACTAAAAGAACAAGCACAAGATGGTAGTATCCTTCAAGACCCTTATGAGTTGTTGAGTGGAAGTAAAATAGGAGGTACTCTGCACAGAATGCTGCGGCCGCGATAAGACAAAGGGCTCCTTGTGGTAAGGAAACAAAACTGAGCAAGAACAAATTCCAACGAAAATGGTTGTAAAATTAGCTATACATTTGAGAAGAAATGGCAAAATATGGACATCTGCATGATGAATCGTTGATGGTTAAGTAAAAATTAGAAATGAAAAGTAATTATGAGATAAGAGTAAACATTTTGTGATCAAACAACTAAGATTTAAAGAAATTGTGCATTATGAACCGTATCCAATGAAAAGTGGATACTTTTTAATCAAGTAAACCAGATACTGCTTAGTTCACAGAAAACCTTCTGTCAAAAAAGCATGCTTTACAAGACTAGAATACTAATAGGCCTTTCTTTCATTCTAATGAAAATTTCATTCACCATAAAATGAAAATCAAACAACTTTCCATAAATGCATTTTGCAACAAGGTGTGTTGCCAATATCAGAAAGCCAGATTGAAGAAGAAGTTCAGGTTTGATGTGAACTATTGTCAACTAAACCAGAAAATTCACCTCGGATCAGCTTAGGTCTTGGTTTAGGTTCTGAATCTTTTAGATCAAGTAATAACCAAGCTGTCAAAGTGAACTGTTGTCAACTGTAATGATTACAGCATAATTGATCATTTCACTACTTTCTAATATCATGAAGAATACATCTTTAATTGCTCTGCAATTATTGTCTACAGTTCTTATTGATTCTCTAATACTATAAAGGAAGGCCAAGCACAATTGAAAAAGACCAGGGACTAACCTCGATTTCTCCGAAAGCAGAGCGATGGCACCTAAGAGGAAGAACATGAAAAGCATGCCGGAATGTTCAAAATCATTCAAGTGAGAGGGATTCAAGACTCCATTGACAAAGAACTTGAGGTGGGTTGAATACAAAAGCTCAATACAGAAATCAAGGAAAGCCCCAAATGTTACAACATAAAGCTCCAAATACTTCAACTTTCCATGAAAACCAGGAACTGGGTTCCACACCCTGACCTCAAAAGCCTTGGGGTTCGCCACATGTCGAACCACAGCGCTCCATATGTGCCATAGACCAACCATCAGAAACAGAGTCCCTGGCAAAGCATGACCCTGGAAAGATCCCATCTTTCTGTTGATATATCTACCACTCTTGTTTAACTTTAGCTTCTTGTAATTCCTTCTCCTTCTTGTTTTATCAAAAATTCTTCTTTTCTGTTTCAAAGGGTAAACAGTTTTAAGTATTCATATAATATTGAATATATGAACTGAATTAGATGAAAGAAATGATAAATCTTTGAAAAACTTGATCGAAAAGCCCTTTCGACAGCAAAGGAAGTTGGCCTTATTGCATTATTAGACTATAAAAGTCGGTGAAATTGCGCGTCAGCTTTGTTTAACTGACGAGAAATAACAGAATTAAAACTTAAAAGATGGAAAATAATCACTTTTTAAGTTGAAACAGACATATTTATCACCTAATAAGATATGATTGATAATTGAGGCAAATCTGTTCTTGGACTTTCCTAATGAACTAAAAGAATGAGAGAAAATGGTTTTTCAAACTTGATGTTCTGCAAAGTCAAATCTCTTTGATAGGGGAAAAAGAAAGAAAGAAAGAAAGGCCACCCGCTGAGGTAAAGTCAATATAGAAAATAACAATTAAAATCATTACACCAAAAGGCAAATCATGGAAAATGAGAAAGAAAAATAGATCCAAAATCAGTTGAAAAGTCTAAAACTATTGAGTTGAACTGGTAAAAATTTTACCGAGGGCAAAACGGCAAAAGGCAAGAAAAATAAGTTTTTTTTTTCCCTAAATGTAAGTTTTTAATGGGTAATTGATTATGACTACTAGTTTTTTAGAATAATAATAATAAGAGTAAGAATAAATGAAGCACTACGTAGAAGTTAGGCTAACAGAAGTAACAGATGAAAGCACTTACAGTTTGATTGGGCTTGCAAAGCTTTTCCAAATCAGAACTCAACAAAGATTTTAAAAAAAAAAAATCACAGAATTTTATAAAGGAAAAAGGAAGGGAGAGTGAGGGGAAAGTGCTGGTGTGGGGATCTGAGAAAGAGAAGGAGAAAAGGGAGACAGACAGTCAGACCGGGAGCAAAAAAAAAAAAAAGTTTAGAAAAAGGAAGGCATCATAATGGAATCATATCAGTTTATCATCAATTCATCATTCACCCTACAAATTGTTACCCCCATGTGCCTTATTGCATGTCACCAATCTTCAAAATCTTACTGTATTGTCTTTATCGGTGACCTTGATGTTTACACCCGTTGGATCATGGAATAAAACACGTGTGTGCCTTTCATGGTATTAAATCTTGGATTTGGCTGAAAATAAAACAGTTCCTTTCCTTTTGGCTAATTGTTTAATCGAGGATAAAACGTTTCAATTTAAGTATAATTCGGGTAGAATTTTTAAATTGGTTGATTGGGGATAAAATGTTGTAAAATCGATTTAGTTTGAGACAATCCATCAAATAAGAAAATATCCTTTTCATGAGATTAATTAGGATTAAGAGTATAAGGTCATGCGTCTAATTGATGGATTACCTGAATTAAACCAATTTTAAAACGTTTTCCCTCGATCAACCAGAATTAAAAGTTCTACCCAACTTAGACTTAAATTGAAACATTTTACCTTTCCTTTTTCACCC
>AWWV01009145.1:0-38690 GCA_001974805.1 Corchorus capsularis
TTTATTTATATATAATAAAAACATATATACTATATTTTAAATATATTTATATAAAATATATTTATAATATATATAATATATTTTATATAGATATATTTTAAATTTTATTTATTTATATATATAATAAAAACATATATAATTATATTATATAAAAATAATTATTCGGATTCTCGATCCGGTTCGGTTCTCCAAATTTGTGACCGAATTTAAGATCGAAACACCGAATGTTAAGTCGGTATTGGACCGAGAGAATCGATCCAAATGACCTAAAACCGAAAAAATGGTCAGTTCTTTCAGTCCAGATCGGTTTTAGACAGCTCTAATTTGTTTGTTACTAGCATTAGCAATGCTAAGTTGCTAACTAAAAAAAGCCTTGAGTCAATGGATACATGGAGTTTACATGGAGAACAATGAGAAAGAATAAGATGGCAAAAAGAAATCCATTATCCATAAAGGACCATAACACATAATTTTGTTTGGTGGATCGGGTCTGCCTAATATTCCGGACACATGTTTTTACGAGCCCATAACGAGCTAATGGGCTAACTATAACTAGCACTAGCAGTCCACCTGTTTGAAACGCCGAGATTATGACCAGTCCACGTGTTAGGAATAAAATGCACCACGTAGGATCCGCATTTATGGTTCTAAGCTGACCATCAGCTTAAACCACTTGTATGCCTTCCTGTCTTATCTCCACCTAAATTACAGATTTTCCCCCACCATCCCCTCTCCTCTGGCATTCCCTTCCCATTCATTTTTTTAATTAATACTATAAAATTAAATGAAAAAAACTACTAAAACGAAATTTAACCATACACAATCAATTAGTGCAGTAATAATTTTGAGAGAGAGAAAGAGTGGCGGTAAGACAAGGAAGGCCACAAGGTCCAATTTTGCATCATGAAATTTCACATTCAAAGAAACAGAGGAGTAGTGATGTATGGCTCACTTACTACAGAGCCAGACTTTTATTTCGAGGAGTATTGTGTGGCCGGAACAAAGCCACATCCACCGCCACGCATGCATTAAACTCAGTGATCATCGCCATGGAAGCTCGAAAATCCATGGCAACAGAAGACAAGTAGAAACAGAAAGAGGGACTTGTTTCAATGGTTTTGTGGTGCACTGCTGCACTTCTTCTTCTTCTCCTCCTCCTTCAGCTGCCGCATCATCGGCTGAGGCGGCTGTGAAGCAGCTGGTTAATGGAATTGCAGAGGAAAATAATAATAATAATGGGAGACTGAAAGATGAAGAGGAACAACCTTTTTATTTGGCTAGTGAATATGGGTGGAAAGTGAGGAGAATGGCTGAGAATCAAGATGAAATGAGAAAGGTTGCACGAATTCAAGCCGAGGCATTCCACCAACCCATGGCCTTGTTTGACGATTACTTCTTTGAGTTCTTCCAGGTTTCTTTTCTTTACCCTTTCCTAATTTCCTTCTTGTTTCACCATATCTCTCTGTTTCCTAATAATAACAATCCTATTCTTGTTCCACTGGTAAGAGCTTTGTAACATGAGAATCTCAAAATTAAGATGATTAGTTGAACAATTTAGAAAAACAAAAGATTAAAGTTATACAGCAATAAAGTAGATAGATTAAAATCAAGAAATTAATGGAAGAAGACATGTAATCCTAGTAATATAATTACTATAATAACATGTATAATATGGGTTTGAATGCTCTTTTAACAGGCAGAGGTGCTGGCAGGGCTCATTTACAAACTTAGGAACTCACCTCCAGACAGGTAAACTAATTTTGAATATTCCTTGAAATATGAAGTTTCATGTTTCATCTTATAATAATTGTCTAAAAAATGTGGAAATATTTTTAATTAACAGGTACGCATGTTTAGTGGCGGAGTCTCCCACGGATGCAAATTCTGAATCTCAAAAAGACCTGGTGGGTGTGGTGGATGTCACAGCTTTAAGAGATAATGATGTTCTTAAACACCTTGATGGAGCACAAGAGTACCTTTATGTCTCCGGACTTGCTGTTTCAAAAAGCTTTAGGTACAACATAACATTAACACATGGTGATTCTCTAAATATTATATATAAATGTCTTCTCTTTTTCTAATTTTGCGGAGTTATAATAATGGTCCACAGGAGGAGGAAGATCGCTAGTTGTCTGCTGAAAGCATGTGACATGCTGTCGATTTTATGGGGTTTCAATTTTATTGTCCTTCGAGCTTATGAAGATGACTTTGGTGCTCGCAAATTGTACTCAAATGCTGGCTATCGAGTTGTTTCGGGCGATCCACCCTGGTTTACTTCTTGGATTGGGAGAAGGCGCCGTGTTCTTATGATCAAACAATGTACTAATCATTTCCTTAATCTTTTATAATTAAGTCTTCAATCATAATATCAAGAAATTTGATGATTGCAAAATAACCATTGTGTTTTGTAAATAATCTTTGTTGATGCCAAGATTGTCAACAACCTTATGGGATAGGCTTAACTACAATACAAGATAGATAACACCCGAGTGGCGGGATGTCCCGTATCAGCACTCCGATAATCACGTATATACAATCGAGTAGAGAAGTACTTGGTAGCTAGTAGAGAGCTTTATAATAAATGTGTCCTGAATATGAAAGAAGTTATACATATACTGATGTTGCACGGCCTTCTTTTTGGGAGAGAGTTAACTACAAATTACAATACAAAACAGATAACACTTGAGTGGCAGGGCCAGGGATGTCCTGTACTAGCACTCTGATAGTCACTTATATACGATCGAGTAGAAAAGTACTCGGTAGCTAGCATAGAGCTTTATGATAAATGTCTCTTGAATATGAAAGAAGAAGTATATATACCGATTTTACAATTTAGCATCTTTCCACGTGTGAGGGTTCTGGGTCGCCAGAGGCGGATTTACATTGTAATGAGGGTAGACACAGGTCCACCCTCAATTTCTATAGTTCTTCCTATATTTATGTTCAATTTTAGATGGTGCCTACCCTAATTTGATCATGTGTGTCCACCCTTAACTCGATCATGTGTGTCCACCCTTAATTGATTAGTTCATCATTGTGCCTTGAATAATAGTCCTTTAATTTATCAATATTGTGCCCTTAAGTCATAGTCTGTGACCGTAAGCCACCCCAACTCAATCATGTTGCCACCTTTAATTGATTAATTCATCATTGTGGCCTTACGTCATGGTGTTTAATCCATCATTGTGTCTTAAGCCATAGTCTGTAAGCCATTAAAATTATTTTTTCTCAATGTATCTATAAAAGATATCGTGAACACCCTAAAAAAAATCCTAAATCCGCCACTATGGGTCGTGTGTTTATGCAAAGTTTGTGGTTGATTTTATGCACGGGTCTATGATCATAGGTACATGGTAACCAGACGATCTACAATCTCTAAGAAACGGTGATTGAATAACTTTAGGAAAGAATCAGAGAAGCTTGGGTATAAGGGTGTAAATGAACAGGGTGTTCGATGAACAACTTGTATTCGTGTTCGTTTAGGACTCGTTTATGTTCGTTTGATAAGATAAAACGAACAAATTTGAACAAAATTTTAGTGTTCGTTTAACAAACGAGTCGAGCTCGAACATGGGGTGTGGTTCGTTTATATTCGCGAACATGCTCGATTAATGTTCGTTTAATATTCGTTTATTGTTCGTTTAATAGCTCGTCTATGTTCGTTAATTAAGATAATAATAACGAGAGGGGTATCTCGTGCTTGCGCTACGGGGAATTTTTAATGTGGGTATACTTATCTATACCTATTATTTGTTTTGCAATTGTTTTGCAAGTGTACACTTATTTGCACACCTATAGTAATATAATATATATCATCATCAATGATATATTTTTCAAAAATAAATCCTTTAAAAAATATATTCTTAAATATCCTTCAAAAATAAATCCTAGGGATACGAGTTTAGGTAGGGTTCGGGTAGTGACCTTAGGATACCCACTACTCGAACCCGGTTATTTATTAATTATTTTAATATTATACTTTTATTTATATATTATATTTTTACTTAAAAACTACTTATAATCAATCTAATTAAAATTTATTATTATCATATGAGTTTTTATAGATTTTTTTTGCTCTGTAAATGTGAACGTGTTTTTTGTGGGCTTAAATATAATAAATATGATTTATGAATATGATTTATGAGGTTATAGAGAGATAGAATACGAATCGATTCAGTGTAACCGCATGTGAGAAATGACTAAAACGGGGCGATAAGATCGTCCCAGGTTAAAAGTTAGAAGGAGCATTTAGTAATTTCACTCGGTTACAAAAATAATATGTAGGATATATTGGATATAACTGATTTGATTTCATTATTATTTTAATCATTTTGTTCCATTGCAAATTTGCAATTCAAAGTGACGCAATTCAAAGTGACGTAATAAGTGACGTAATAATGATTTGATTTCATTATTACATCAGTCCGCGCTGGCGCTACGGACGTTTTTTATTTTAGAGTGGTGCTTGATTAACTGATTGAATAAGTATGTTAATATAATCAATTATATAAGGGCCAAGAACATTTTTGTTCTAGAGTGGTGCTTGATTGATTAATTGATTGAATTATATAAGGTTGCAGTAAAAACGCAATTTAAATGGATTATTTTTAATTATGTCTCTTGATATTGGCATAAATCTTTGTAAGCTAACTTTTTAGACATGCAAAATTAATAAGGTCAAGAACTTGTTTTTATTTGTAAGTAATAGGAAATGCAAAGAGGTAATAAAATATACTGTTAATTAGATAATAATACTTCACATTGAACCAATGGTGATTTTAATTCGGAATGGGAAAATTATTGAACGGTCCATGTTGAAGGGATGGAGACGGAGAATAAAGAGTAAAGAGATATGAAGGTGAAAACAGAGAGGAGTGATGGAAAGGTTTGATTTTTGGCAAACTTGAAAATTGATTAGCACCGAGGAGTTGAAAGGAAGCAGCAACTGAGTTGGTGATAGGAAAAAAGAAAACGGCGAGAGAAACCTTAATTAAAAGTAATTAAGGGTTTAGGATTTAGAAGCAATTAATTAAAAGCCTTAAACATTAATTAAAAACAACTAAGGAAGGGAAATGTGTAATTACAAAAAAAGGTAGAAGGAAAAGGAATTGGGGAAACTCATAGAGGGGCTTTTTAGTCATCCAAAAAGTGAGAAAAGACCAAAAATAGCCAAAAGGTGGCACCACATTAATCTTTAATTTGGCCTTTTAGTAATTTCCATGGTAGTTAAAAATAATATATACTCCCTCTGTCCCATTATATAAGTCCCTTTTAACTATATCATCAAGATTAAAAAAGTTAGTTAGAATTCAAACTTTTATGTACTTTTATCTTATTTTTATATTTTTACCCCTATTCTCTTTCTCCCACTCATTCTCTCTCCTCCTTCTCACTTTCTTAACTACTCTACCACTTTCAAGGATAGTTTTGGAATTAACTTTTAAATATGCATTGAGTTTAGAAAGGGGACTTATATTTTGGGACAAAAAAAACTTCTAGAAGGGGACTTATAAAAAGGGACAGAGGGAGTAGTATATATAATAATAACATAATATGTGTAATTATATTTTTTTATTTCAAATAATATTTTGATTTTATTAGAAATATTAAAAATTAAGTTTAATAATCTTTCTAATAATATTTTTTCGTGAACAGACTCGATTAGTGTTCATAAACACATTCTTTTATTGTTCACAGATAATTGCATTTAAACAAGTCAAACATAAACGAACACGAACACTACATTAATAAACGAATACAAACTTGAACACCCTATTAAAATTTTAAAACATGAACTGTGCTGGAGCTCGAGCTCGACTCGTTTACAACCATTCAAACAATAAATTTTTTTTTTTAGAAAAAAGAGGGGGAAAGACGAAATGAAAAAGATAAATAGTGAATTGGTAAATGACAATTGACAAAGTTTGTGCCAAAAAAAAAATGACAATTGACAAAGTTACACGTTCTTGGGCTACGCGTGCATAATCATTTTGTCCGTCCAATTTTATCTGATGGGCACGGGACCGACGACCAAGTTACTTACTTTAAAAACGGTGAAATACCGGAAGGCCCATAAGGTCATTTACGTAAATAAAGGTTTAGGAGACAGGATTTTCTACGTAATTTAAGCCATATATCAGGGGCTAAAATGTCCAAAACATTTCCTTTTCTTGAACCGCTCTAATCAATAATCATCAAATTCTGAGATCCAGCCCACCCAGAAAGTAAACTCGGAAGTCAGCCCCCCCTCCTCCCGTAATTCAAATTTGGCAAAGCGTCACGGTTCTAAAGATACCCCACCTACCGAATCATAATCTTCCACGTGGCTTCGTCCTCGTGCGCCCTCCTCCTTTTCAACACTTACGTGGGATCTTTCAATTCCGTCCGTCAGAATCTCGCCTCAATTGCACCGTCGCCTTACCACTCCTCCCCATATTTCCTTTGTCTTCTTTCCCCACCGTCGCCGATCCAGGCACCACCAGATTTCTCCCTCAATTTCCACCTTTTTATAAATTTAACACTTATTTTCTTTTTATTTTTATTTTTTTTGCCTATTGTTAATTAATAAAGTAAAATAATAACATATTTCTATCTGATCGTCCCGTTTATTTCTTTTTGTCAAAATACGCAAAATTTCCTCACTCGATCCTACTTGCCTATTGTCTCTTTCTCTCTCTTTTTTTTTTCTTTTCTCTCCCTTAAGTTTACCGTTTTAATTGCCGCCTTCTCTTTTCTAATCTCTTCATCGTAGTATACGAAGGTCAAATTTCGCTCTTGCGCATCTCGGGTTCACCGCAATGCGGAATCCAAATTCTCAAAGCTCTTCAAGAAATGAGAATTAGGCATAATCGATTTTCCGATTTCTCGATTTCGACGATAAAGTGAGGAACGATGAGAGATCAAATGACTTAGAGCGCAGTGATCTAGCGGAAGCAAAGATTACGATCTAAGCTTCCGATTTTGCATAGGAAGTTAGGAATTCGGTTGTTGTTGGTGGATTTTGGAGAAGGAACAAATGTCGAAGGTGGTTTACGAAGGATGGATGGTGAGATATGGAAGAAGGAAGATCGGACGATCCTTCATACATATGCGGTATTTCGTCCTCGAAACTCGGCTTCTAGCTTACTACAAGAGAAAGCCACAAGATAATCAGGTTTTAATTACTTTGTTTTGGATTCTTGATTTGTTTAGGCATTGTTTAGATTCTTCAATAAACAAGTTTTTGAAGTACTTTTTATATATGTTTTGTTTCTTTTCTCTTTTGGATGGGAGAAGAAAGAAAAGTCGCTACTCTGTTTGATTTAATATTAATTTTAGTAATAAAAACATATACAGTTCGTGAAGCTATGCTTTTAGTAAAAGCTGGAGCATCTAATCGGAAAAGGTGTCTGATATCTGATAGTTACCGTTTAGGAAAAGAGAGCTGAGGAACTTTTATCTTTTTTGAAGAATCTTTGTGTTTCTTTATGACTATCTGCTTTTGTGCAATACTTCAGTTTATTACTAAAAGCGCTGATGTTAATGCATTTGAGTTTTATGTTTCTTAAATTCAGGTTCCAATCAAGACACTGCTGATAGACGGAAATTGTAGGGTGGAGGATCGAGGCCTGAAGACTCACCATGGACATGTGAGTTGTTGTTTCCTCGTGCATATATTAGTGTTTTCCTGCATACTATTATAGGCTATTAATGTATGATGGTAATCATAGTGCATAGAAATTTGATAGTACATTCTAAAGGAAAGTTACTGAACTTTAAAATTCTATCTACTGTTTTGTTAAAAAGATGTATTGTTATAGAAACTTCTATGCTGCATCTTTAACCTCTTCTTTATGTTCTGCAGATGGTTTATGTTTTGTCTGTTTACAACAAGAAAGAGAAGTACCACAGAATCACGGTTTGTTGTTTTTATTTCATCTTATGGAAACAGTAAATGTTAATTTATGCTTTCATGCGTTATAATCAGAGGTGACGTTGGTTTCTTGATTAGGGAAATTGAAACATTTTTTTTTGCACATTTTCTGTAATTTCATAATCTTACTTAGTTGCCATTATGGTGTAGGGGGTAGGGATGGACCCCCATGGTACTTTGTGATCAGTGATTACTACTATCATGTACTACTATTCATAGTAAATGAATGGTGGTTTTTCCATTTTTATACTTATGGTTATAGTCACATTAGAAATAGATGAGTGCTGTACTTGGTTTTACTATGTAGGCATATACTTGGAGTCTGCTTTGATTACTCTTGATAAATTTTTGTATATGTAATTGATTTAATCTCTTTATTTGCTCTGGGGATCAGATCACTTCATTCTTTCCGGTTCTGTGTGAGGTCCTGACTTGAATTTTATCATTGCATTGTGACAAAATCTTTTTATGGTGGAACTAGAGCAATATCTGTTTCCATGCTTGGTGATTCTATTCAGTGTGTTTCTCTTCCATTGTGCAAACATGAGTCCACGTTGGCTGCTGTATTTCTTTCCTCAATTGTTGTTTTCTGCACATCTAGTTGCAACATCTTATGCCTTTGGATAATGGGAACATAAATTAATTCCGTTCTGCCTTCTTGATTTTAGATGGCAGCATTCAACATCCAGGAAGCCCTAATATGGAAGGAAAAAATTGAGTCTGTAATTGATCAGGTTTGTCTTGGAGTCCATAGGGTCACATATTTTCTTAGTTAACTGAATTATTGTATCTATATTCTATGTATTAAGCTGTTATGCAGATGGTTTTAATTGTCTAGTTTCATTATTAACATATGCAGCATCAAGAGGCACAAATTGGAAATGGCAACAAATACGTTTCTTTTGAATATAAATCTGGGATGGATAATGGGAGGAATGCTTCTTCATCAGACCATGAGAGCCAGTAAGTGCTGACTTGGCTATATTTTTCCTTTTCCATTCCCTGTTTGTCACATTATGCTGATAAAGTTGAACGAGCGTTACATTAATGGTGAATCAAGTGGTTGTGGAGCGGGCTTAAGTCAATTGACCTAGTTGCCTTGAAGCCTTTGGTTCATAGCGTCATGGGCAGAGTTACTGTCATTATTGAGTTGAGTGAAAGGAGGTTAGAGTACTTAATTGTGATAACAATGAGGTCTTATGTTTTGTGGGATTTTATACACGTCTTACATCTTCCTTAGGAAAATACAGAATGAATAAATTATAGGAATATTTTATCTTTACAATATAAGCCCAAGCCTTCTGGCTCCAGTTATCGATGAATGCCAAGTGATTTTAAGCCTTGCATTATCGCTGGTTGAATGCATGATTGCCCTGCCATTTGTTAAGTATATTGAAAAGCAGAATAACTTCAGTTCATTTGCCCCCAAATCCTGTGCATCTCTGATTGTCAAATTGAAAATGAATCAAAGTATCTTGATTCTTGTCAGTTGTTGGAATTTTCTATGGATTTCTTTTTCTACTTCCTTTTGTCAATAGACAAGTGACCATTGGCCAAACTTTAATTTCTTAATTTTGTCTTAAGGTTCAGTGCCCAGGAGGATGAAGATGATGCTAATCCGAATTTGCTTAGGAGAACAACAATTGGAAATGGTTCTCATTGGTTTCCTTTTCATATATATACTTTAAACTAATTAATGCAAGTATTGTATTCTCAATATCTTTATAAAAATTTCAGGTCCTCCAGAGTCAATATTAGATTGGACACGGGAATTTGACTCAGAATTATCAAATCAAAATGCCAACAACCAAGCATTTTCTAGGAAACATTGGCGGCTCCTTCAATGTCAAAATGGTTAGTTTACAGAGATCATTTATTACATTTGCTTTAAAGTTAAATTCAGGGAAGGACACTTTAGAAAAGAGGTTTGAAATGGAAAGATGACTTTAATTTCCGGTTATTGCGGTGGCATTGCCGACTTGTTCTGAACCCAAACCTTTTCTTTGATATGACAGGACTTCGCATTTTTGAAGAGCTTGTTGAAGTTGATTACCTTGTATGGAGCTGTTTTGTTGCCTGCATTATCCTACGACATGACATTTTGCTTATTTAATTTTCAGTGCATCAAAATTCTTACTGGTAATGATTGCTTATATTTTCCCTGATATAGCCAAGGAGCTGTAGTAGGGCGATGAAAGCTGTAGGTGTTGTGGAAGCTACTTGTGAAGAAATATTTGGTCTTGTAGTGAGCATGGATGGAACACGGTTTGAGTAGGTTTCTATTTTTGTCAATTAAAATAATTACTTTCTAAATGCATGGCACAAAAATAAAAGATGCATGCCTTTGTTTGCTTTTACACACTTGTCTTGGAAACTAGCCCACTAATCTGCAAAATTGAAAAGCTTTTTTCCTCTAAATATTTTTTCCTCTGAATATTCTGCAGGTGGGATTGTAGTTTTCAGTATGGTAGTTTAGTTGAAGAGGTAGATGGGCATACAGCAATACTTTATCACAGGCTTCAGTTGGACTGGTTCCCTGTGTAATTTTCTCTCTCTGTTCTTTTAATTATTTTTTTTTTAAATTTTAATTGGACATTTATCGTTTGAATCAATAGGAGCATAGTTTGTTGTGTTTTGGTAATGAAAATGTTAGGCAACAGAAATCTTACTCTTAATCTGGAATGGGCTCTAAATAAGATCGCTGAAAGAGTTAATGGTTTTTGCCTTTGAAATTCCTTGTGCACAAACCTCTTTATGATTCTTATATGTATATTTATGTACATGCTAATTGCTTTAAGGTGGAAAAGAATAATTCAAAGAAAGAACTCTTTCATTTCTGTACTATAATTTACTGATAATTTACTTTCTTAAAGAAATGTTTGCTTTCTCCTTGATGAAGTATGGGAAAATTTTCATCCCTGTAGCTCCATGTTCCTGCAGGTTTGTATGGCCACGTGACCTCTGCTATGTTCGTTATTGGCGCCGAAATGATGATGGAAGTTATGGTAAGTCCGTTATACTTATTTATTTAACTATCAGCGTAATATTTCTGGTTTCAAATTTCCCCGTTTTTGATCGTTTTGGTTATTGTGCAGTTGTGTTATTTCGTTCTAGGGAGCATGAGAATTGTGGCCCTCAACCAGGATATGTGCGGGCTCATGTTGAGAGTAAGCTTTGTGAATTCCTTTGTTGTGCTGAGAGTTCAAAGATGCACATTAGATTTGGAATTATATTGTGTACTTAGCATTCTACTTTTCTCAGGTGGAGGGTTTAATATCTCCCCCTTGAAATCACGAAATGGGAAACCTAGAACTCAGGTGCAGCACCTCATGCAGATTGATTTGAAAGGATGGGGTGTGGGTTATATGTCATCATTTCAGCAACACTGTCTTCTTCAGATGTTAAATAGTGTTGCTGGTAATTTCCCTTTTTATTTGGTATTGTGCATGTTTAAAACTTGCAGTTTTCTAAATTGGTAGGATATTGCTCATCATGTTTGTTTCTGTCTGTATTTGTTATGTTATTGAAAGTTGTTTACCTTTTACAATAGGACTGCGGGAATGGTTTGCGCAAACAGATGAAAGGGGTGCCACTCCTAGAATCCCTGTTATGGTCAATATGGCCTCATCTTCGGTTTCCTCAAAGAAGACTGAAAAGATAGATGAGTTAGCTGCTCCTGCTGCCTCTTCTCTTGACCAAATAAATCATGCTAGCAGAAACTCTGTGATGATGGATGAATACTCTGATGAGGATGAAGAACAAATGCCTGAGGCAGAACAAGAGGTTTTTATCTTATTATCATCTTTTCTATCCTTTTTTTGGCTTTTTCCTAACCATGGATTTCTTATTTCATTAAAATTTCAGGCATACCCCACTAAATCCGACAATGATGTCAAGAGAACAGGTAGGTCATAATAATGTTATATATGCTTGTTTTAATTTGATAGGATAAGTTTTTTAACAATGCAGCTGATTTCTCATCTCAAATTTGTAATGCTTGTAATGAATCATAGCCCTGGAAGAAGAACCTGTTGAGAAAATTGATTTGTCATGCTTTTCTGGTAATCTGAGGCATGATGACCGTGATAATGCTCGGGACTGTTGGAAAATATCTGATGGTAACAATTTCAGAGTCCGTAGCAAGCATTTCTGTTACGACAAAACAAAGGTTCCCATTTTTGTACTGGTTTCTTTTGATTACTTCTTTTCCATCCAAATTGATATCTTATGTCTTTGCCTTGTTCTACCTTCCTTTGTGCAATGAAGATACCGGCGGGGAAGCATTTAATGGACCTTGTTGCTGTGGATTGGTTTAAAGACACAAAAAGAATGGATCATGTTGCTAGGCGTCAAGGCTGTGCAGCACAAGTGAGTATGAGAAGTTAACCTCTTTAATGTTATTTTTATTTGCCTAGATACTGTTCTGCTTCCCTGAGGAAGCTGTTTGTTAGCATCTTGTTGGTAAGTGGCTCTCGCACAGCCTGCCCTGCATGCTCTCTCTGGTCTGCAATATTGTTTAAGTGCTTGTTATGAATCCCTTGCTTGGTTGGTTTTTGTGAGATCAGAACACATTTCTTCTGTTTTAGTTTTTCTGGCATTGTGACTATCAACTTTATTGATGTAGAAATTTTTTGTCAATTCCTTTATACACTTGCATGTATCTGATCTTTTTGGCTACTGTCTTTGTAGGTTGCTTCAGAAAAGGGGCTTTTTTCTTTGGTCTTCAATTTACAAGTAAGTCTACATAATCCTGGTAGTTTTGTATCTTAAATTGATAATTCAGGTTGGCCAAAAACACAATTGATGAATCAGGAGGTTGAGTGGATTATGCTGTTTTTCTTCCAGGTTCCTGGCTCAACACACTATAGTATGGTATTCTATTTTGTGACTAGGGAATTAGTACCTGGATCCCTTTTGCATCGGTTTGTCGAAGGTGATGATGAATTCCGCAATAGTAGGCTGAAACTTATTCCATCAGTGCCAAAGGTATATATTATTCTCCTTTGTGTTTTGGTTAATGCTCAAGTCTGGATGTTTGAGACAGTTGGAAGCAGTCTTTAGTTTGATTTGTCATAAACTTGTAAGGGTTGTCATATATATTTTTAATTTGCCAGCCAAGTCTATTACACACTTGACATGTATTAATACACAAGCAATCTGGCATTCATGAGTTATATGGAAATGGAACTCCGGCGGTGAAATTGTCCATTTCACTAAGGGCATAGTAAATATTCCCTCCAGTGAGGTTGAGTTTGCTTTAAACAAAATGCAATGAATTGGTCCTTCTTAATTCTACTTTTAACTTTACCCTCAAAAAAAAATTCTACTTTTAACTTTGCCCATTTCAAATTTGTTCTTGAATTGTTCACAATGAATCTTGCAGGGGTCATGGATTGTGCGACAGAGTGTTGGGAGCACCCCTTGTTTGTTGGGAAAAGCAGTTGATTGCAACTATATCCGTGGTCCCAAGTACTTAGAAGTAAAGGATCCTAATAATTCCTTCAATACTTGTGCTTAAGTGGTTAAGTAAATTGGCTAACGTGATTAATATGGGTTTCCTTGTTCCTTTGTCTGCAGGTTGATGTTGACATAGGTTCTTCTACTGTTGCTAATGGAGTTTTGGGGCTTGTCATCGGTGTAATTACAACATTGGTGGTTGACATGGCTTTCCTTGTACAGGTATGATCTTTGTACACTTCAGTAGTTGCAATTTATTTATCTGGAAAACTTACTTGCTTTATTATAGTAGTCGTATACACACTAAATGCAAAAAATTATAGTAGGAAGCGGCATGATTTGACATGATCAATATTGCAATACACATTAATGAAATTGCAGGGGCAAAGTATAGAATTTATTATTTAAATAATACAAAGGATGCATGCAATGCGTTCGGAAATGGGATATTGTAGTTCTACTTAATATTTACTCATAGGAAGTGCTTGTATTATCACCTCTGAGGGCTGTTCAGCACCATTGTGCATTGCTTTGGGCATTTGCGATTTACTTTTGTAATGTTAAAAGTGGTTGCATGATTTTATTTCCTTTTTGTTTAGGCAAATACGACAGATGAGCTGCCAGAGCGGCTAATTGGTGCAGTCCGTGTTTCTCATATAGAGCTATCATCTGCCATAGTTCCAAAGCTGGAATCTGATCCATCGTGATTGTTTTTGACCGCTACTGATTTTATACAAATCATTTGTTTAGATATTCATATATTTCATTTCCTTAATTCTCTCTGTCAAATTAACATTTACAGGAAAGATGTCATCTCTTTATCTGAACGAAATTTTCAGGAAAAAATAGTGAAAAGAATGAAAATTATAATGTTGGCAAAGCTCTCATGTAATTATATCTTTCTGGCATTCAAGTTTACATATCTTTCATATTCATAACATAAAAATCCCTGTGCTTAATTTGCATTCTGGTTGAGAATGAACTCCTTGAAAGCATCCAAAGCAGCAGCTGAACTCGCCGGGAAGCCATGATGAAATATATCGCTAATGATCACAGCCTGCTTCTTGAACTCGTCGTTTCCCATTAACTTCTCAATCCCGTTGGTGATATCATCCTTCATGATCCTCTCTTGTGATGGATTTTCAGAAATCCTACACCCCACTTTGAGATAATTCACCACCAGTTTGGCATTGTAGTGCTGGTCACCCCTGATAGGCCACGCCAATAATGGTACACCGCGTGCGAGTGCTTCCACCGTAGAATTCCATCCGCAATGTGACAGAAACCCAGCCGTCGAAGGATGACTTAATATTAACAACTGCGGCGCCCAACCTTGTATGATTAGACCTCTCTTGCCAACCTTTTGGTCCAAACCGTGAGGGAAGTAACTCTCTGGCTCTGGCTCTGGCTCTGCTTCCATGGGTACATCATTCGGGTCGGGTTGGTTTCCTAAGAACTGAGGTGGGCCGGGTGGCGGACGTGGTCGGCCTGATCCAGGCTGGATTACCCAAATGAATGGCCTGTTTGAGGCTTCTAATGCATCAGCCAATTGTTCAAGTTCTTCCTTGGTAGGGGCAACTTCACTACCAAAAGACACGTAAAGCACTGATCCACGAGGCTTTGAATCTAACCATTCCATCACTTCATCTTCCGTCACGTTAGACTGTTTGTTGGCTCGGATTTCACGATCGTGCAGCAATGAATCGGATGATTTCCATAACTCTTGGGGCAATAGTGGGCCGACGCCCCACACTGGTTTTCCAATCTGGTTTGCTAAATAAGCAAAGAATGGGCCCTCGAGCTCATTGCAACTATTGATCATTAATGCAACCGTATGATTGGCAACTTCCACCCACGGTGGCTGTCCACCGCGTTGGGGTGGACCCCTTCTCTGTGGTCCAGGCCCACCTGGAGGCCCAAGGGGAAAGCCGTGTCCTGGTGGTGGTGGTGGTCCATGCGGCCCACGACGAAAGCCGAATCTGCCGCCAACCCCAGGTGGCGGTGGGCCCCTTTTAAGATCGGAATCCGTCAAAGCCATTTCTTCAGGCAAGCCAGGAAGCAAACGGGTCTCTCCAGGCTTAATATCCACAATCCGATCCTTCCACATGGCGTACTCCAAAGTTGAAGCACATGCACCTGACGTTAAAAACCCGATTGTTGGAATCTTAAATTTCTTGAAAGCATCACCCGTCCAATCCATCATTACATCTATTATGGCACAAGAAGGTCGACGGGAGGCATTCTCCAGCAGCTTTTCGATGCCTTGAGTTAAACCCGAGTGGTGGTGACGGGGATGGTGGGGAAGATCGGAATTGGGCTCTGGAGGCGTCGACGGCGGAGAAGAGGGTATTTCGGCAACATCGATGAGTGGATGCTCCTGGAAGGAGGCGGGAACTGAAGATAATAAATTAGAGGAAATGATGAAGGTTGTGTTAAAATTGCGAGAAGCAATGTGCTTGCATAGTTCCATGGATGGGAAGAGATGGCCTTGCCCAAAGAATGGAACTACCCATATCTGGCTTTCACTTGACATCTCCATTGAAAATCTCTTCAGACTAGTGCTTCAAGTATATTTTTTTAAGCGACTCGACGGTTGATTCATTCAATTTATAGAGCAGAAAAAGTGAGATTGAATGAAGAACGAGACTTAAAGGTTAAGGTTTTTACTGTTAGGTAAGGAAAGCAAGATACTCTTATTGAGACTTTGAGTGTTAGATATGAAGTCGACACGGCTCATCAATCATCATCATCATCAAATAAATAAATGAATACACAACGCGGGGCAGCAGAAGGAACTTAATTTGAGGGAAAAAAGCACATAAAAGGGATTTGCAATTTGGCAATCGCTGCTGCAACAGTTGCAAACATCAATTCATTTTCTAATTTCTACAAGAATTGAAGTCAAGTCAAAAAAGCTATAACTTCAAAGATAAGGCAATTGAGGTTCGGTCGGTGCATAACAGACATTTAATTTTCCCGCGTTTCTTAGCTCGTTAATGATTGGCTAGTTTGTTCCCACGTTACCAGAAAAAGAAAAAAAAATCTATTGATTATTTTCAGTCTATTTAATTCTAACGTGGAATCTCCTAGACTTCTGTAAGATTTTAAGAAGAATAGACCCAAATTATTTTAATTTTTTTTTTTACTTGAGGTTGGTAGGAATCGAACTATAATCACTGAAGTTAAGAATCCATCACTCTATCATCGAACCGAATGTTTGATGACTTTATTTTAATTCTTTGAACTATATATTTTAGTTACTTTTATATATATGATTGTTTTTTTTTTGCCAAATATATATATGATTGTTTGAAATCTTATCTTAATGAACAAATTGCTTAACTCTCCCAATATTTTATTTAATCAGCCCTTAAAATAATATAGTTCACATGCACATGGTGGTGACAACATCAAAAATCAATATTCTCCTTGTTTAAAAGAGAAAAAAGAACAAGAAGAGTGTAAAGAGATTACACAAGTTATTGTAACTTGTAAGACATATAATTCTAGGGATTGAAGATATGTATATATATAGGAGGTGGCCCAGCTTATATTTGATCATTGCATATGTCACCCAAAAGAAAAAAGAAATAAAAATGCATATGAATCGTGATTACTTCTCAAAAGAAAGAAAAGTAGAAGAAAACGAAACGCATATAATTTGGCTCTTACGTTACATTAGACCAGCCAAACTTTAATATAGAATTACATGAACCCTGGAGATTCTTTTCCCCCTATTTTTTGGGCCAAACGATCGTTGGAAATGAATTGAAACAACGATTTCTTAATTATTATTTTGGTTTTTAGGAAGAAAACCAAATGCTTAGGCTTTCAAACACAAATTAGAATGCCAAATTTATATGGCAAATATTAATTTGTGTCTCATATTATTGAAAATTCTATAAATAACGCTTCATATAGTCTTCAACAGAGGTATACTTGACTTCAGGGTACAACTTAGAGGCTTCCTCTGCTCCCTCGCCTATTTCAAAATTTGCAAGGCATCCCTCATAACACACGTGATAGTAATGTGTTAATCCAACTTGTTCTGCATAATTTTGCTCTGCAATTTACACAAATTAAGAAAATATATTAATAGAAGTTTATCGATTGCTTAAACATATATAGTATATATATTTAGAAATAATCACACCTTTCATAGAAGCTAAAAACTCTTGTGCTGAAATTGAAGACTTGTGCAGCTCTTTTCCTATCAAATTCTCCCATATTTGGACCACTTCCCTTTGAGATAATATGTTTTTGGGTGGCCTTATGTAAACCGTTTTGTTTAGAGTCCGAGGATCATCTATGGTTTTGATGGTATATGTTGCTATATCATCTTCATCTACATAAATTGCTGTCCAAAATCCAAGGGGAAAAAGCAATTCAACTTATATATAAGTATAATTATAATTACATAATTTGATATGACATATTGCTATAACATATGGATAGCAATTGGAATTTGATATGATAATTAACATAGCAAAATTAAGGCTTTATGACCATTTTCTCCTTGATTAACTTTCACAATAGGGACATTTTCCCCTTTGAACTTTTAAGTCGAAACTTTCACTCTTAAACTCTAAAAAGTGGGCCTCTAGCCATGAAAAATTGCTAACGTAACTAAAAAAAATTGCTGATGTGGCCCAAAAAATTACATCGAACCGTCAAATAAGTCCCTGAACTTACATCGAACCGTCAAATAAGTCCCTGAACTTTTATTTCGGCCAAATAAGCCCCTGAACTCTTAAAAAATGCCAAATAAGCCCTGTTGCCAAGGCTAAATGCTCAAACAAGGACTAAATGTTTCAAGATTTTCTCAAATAAGGATCAAAATACACAATTTCAACAAATTAGAAAATATACTTAATATTTTTTTACAAATTGGATACAATATAAGTTAACACTAGTGTGTGAAATATATATAACTTGAAAAGCACACGATAATTTTATATCATATTACGTTTAATGAATTTATTTTGATTAATACGGTTTGATTTTTAATTAACATGATAATATCATTTTTTATCAAATTTAACGTGTATGCACGGGAAGCATTGGTTTTCATTTAAGGATTCCCTAATTTGTAAAAATTTGCTAAGTATGTGTTCTAATTTGTTGGAATTATGTATTTTGATCCTTGTTTGAGAAAATTTTAAAATGTTTAGTCCTTATTTGAGCATTTAGCCTTGGGAACAGGGCTTATTTGGCCTTTTTAAGAGTTCAGGGGCTTATTTGACGGTTCGGTGTAAGTTCAGGGGCCTTTTTGCTCATTAAGCCATAATTCCTTTTTTGATAGTTTAAATTAGGGTGAAAATTCTAAATTAAAAGTTTAGGAGGAAACTTGGCATTATGCCGTAAAATTAGCAAATTAAATTAAATTAATGTTACCCTTTTGGAGTAGGGAAAAAAAAAGTTACCCTTTTGATTGCCATCTCCCAACAAGCTGACATGCTCTCTTGAAGGAAGGATAAAACCAGGTTGGCAAAGACCTCCAAGGAAGTAACCAGCAAAGCAATTAGCAGAAACATAAGTGAAAGGAATCCCTGCTTCTTCAATTGCTCTCCTCACCACCATTTTGTCATCAAATGTCACCCTTCCCGGTTCCATCGCATTCTCCATTCTTGCAGGATCGGTCCCAAATTCAGACGGTAGAAATCTCTGTCCCATTATATATACGTTCATCAATAATCATTACATAATCGATCAAATGGAAAGAGACAAATAAGTTAAAGCTAAAAATATATGTAGTATATATATTACCTTAACGTTACCAGCCTCTTTGATGGCATGGACAAGTTTGAGTTGAAGCAGAATTTGGTGGCTACGAATATGAACACCTGATATTGCACAAATAACCACATCTACTAATTTGACAGCATTAACAAGGCTTTGTTGATCGCTGAAAGAACCCGACACGAGGTGAGCCCCTTGCTGCTTGAATGATAATAACATCTGCACTTTCTCAATGTCAACACCAATCTCTGGCCTGTGCAACACATACGTTTCATGACCTTGACCTAAACTTGCCTTAACTAGCCTCTTTCCTAAGTAGCCTGTTCCCCCGATAATGAGAACTTTGCTTTTCATGGCCATCTCTAATTATGAATCTCTCTCAAGTTTTGACTCTCTTTTGGCTCTTTGGAATTTGGATGGATATATCTCCCTATTTCAAACGTAAAAACTTTTATATAATAATATGGGAATGTGTGTTTTTACTTCTTTTTTCTTTTTGTTTTGCCTTAGCTTTGGGTTCAATGCAGATGCCGTTGCTTCACTTCTGTGTTGATGCAACTTTTATTCATATTTATACCAAAATTGAGTGGCTCAAGTTTTGGGGTGGCAGGTAAGAGGTAATTAAGGTAACCCGTTGCTTAATAATTGAACCACCTGTTTTAGAAAAAACGGTTGTCAACATTAAAGAAGACTTTTAAAAAAAAAGGAATTGAAACATTCAAGAAGAACTGTTCTTAATTTTGTCTGAAAATCCCTTGTGTAGTAGTAGTATTTGCTTAGATGTCTTAGCTTGACTCTTTGGTAACTTTTCCTATAGCGAAATAAGGATTAAAGAGGGGGCTAAACACCTTGCTTTTGATCATCATATATCAGACATTAAAGTTACTTTTTCTGCATAGATAGCTTTAAATATGGGCACATTGTTCACAAACAAAAAAAAATATGGGCACATGGGGACGGCCCAATCTAAATTATAAATTTTTGATCATCGTGGTTATTAATGCAGTAATACTCATGTAACATTGCTAGAAAAATTAGGGATGAAGCATTAATTAATTAATTAATCAGCCAATTCCTAGTTCGAATCCAACTACCATGAAATTTCCCACTTCCTTTTCGATTTTGTGAATTTTGAATAAACTATGGGAGAGATGTTCACATGAACAACTAAAGTACTCTCTCTGATCCATTTTAAGTGTCACAAATCAAGTTTTGGTTTATTTCATAATAAGTGTCCTACTTATAAAACCAATACAATTTATACTATTTTCCCATATTTACCCCTAATTAATGGGGAGTTAGGGAGAGAGAAGATAAGTGTAGTAATTAATAAAAGGTTGGGGTGTTTAGGTCATTTCAAATATTTTTTTACTAAATTTAAGATGAGTTAATGATTGTCTTAATATGTGTGATATTCTTAGTGTAACACTTATTTTTGATCGGAGGGAGTAGTAATTAAGAGAGCGATTAGGGAGGAGTATTACTTTCACTTTGTACCGAAAATGGAGGAGTATTACTTTGACCATCTACAACATAAGACTAATAGAAGAGTAGAGGCGCTAAGCCATGTTGGATTTTGTTCCCACAACAACAAACTACTCCATCTAACATCCTTGTTTTTTTTTCTTTGTTTTTGCTAATTTTTTTTCTTTCAATTTTTGCTCTCATATTGGGTTTATTTATCGTTTTGGGCCATATTCTTTCATCTGCAGGCCCTTTTTCCTTCTTCAATTCTTGTCTATCACTTCAGACCATTATATATTTTCATAGGATTAAACTTTACCATTGTAATGTATAATACTCTACTTTGTAATTGCTAAATGGCTCTGGCTGTGTTTGCTTTTGCCTCTTTTAATTTTGGTGCTTGTGATTTATATTGTTGCATTGCTCTGCTTAATCTACCATTAATATTTTGTTACTTTTAAAAATCTACGGCCGGGCCGATAGTCAATGACAACGTTAAAATTTTCAAATCTGACAAACATTTTTCTTCCTACAGGTTGCTTGTTACCTTAGTTAGAATTTCAAGATGTAGTTGAAGCAGTCTCAAAAGTCAAATAAAAGACTTTTATTTAAAGATAAGCCTTAGAAAATTCTGGGCTGTTCGGGTCATCAGGTGAAAACTCTTGTATCGAAATTCTTGGGAAAAGAAAAAAAAATTGCGCTCCTTCCGTCCCATATTATCCGTCTCTTTTTAGGATTTTTTTTCTTGTTCCAAATGATCTGTCTCTTTTAGATAATCAAAATAATTTTGATTACTTTTTACACTTATTAAATGTGGGAAGAAAATCACATATTAAGTAAAATTGGGGGTAATATTGTAAAGTATGGTAAAAGTTGTATAGATTTTTGTGTTCCAATCAACTTTCTTAATATTGGTGATATATGGTTAAAATGAACAAATAATATGGGATGAAGGGAGTAGTATTAAGTCGTTGCTGAAATTATACATAAAATATACTGATCCCAAGCTGTTTTGCAAATAAAAAAAAAGTTAGTAAAAGATAGTCAAGAGAGAATTGGACGGATGACCTAATTAATACTCCCTGATCTGTTCCTATATATAAGTCCGAAATCTTTAAGCAAGGACGGTTAAAAATTAGTTAGTTTTCAAAATTCTATATAAGATACCTTTTCAATTTTTCAAACTTTTTATTGGGAAGGAAAAGATATTTTACCTCTATTAGTCATGGGATAATACATCAACCACCTATTTAATTCTATTTTGGAATTCAGGAGTATTTAAATAGGGTTAGAATTGGAACTAAAACTTGTCTAATTTCTTGGTATATGGTGATGATAAATAAAAAGTAACAGAGGGTATGAACTTATAATAAGGAACGGAGGGAGTAATTAATATTATTTTTTTGTACAAATTGCCAAGGATTGAATCCTGGTCATTGTAATTAAGAGTAGTCTAGCACTCTATTACCATACTAAATGTCTGATGGCAATAATAATAATTACTACTACGATAAATTATAACAATTACAGGTTTTTTTTTAGGAACCAAGTATATACTCCCTCCGTCCCTTTTTATCTGTCGATTTTGCTTGTCCTTTTTTATCTGTCATTTTTGGACATGAATTATCATGTTGTCTATATTATCCTCATTTAAGACTCCACTATCTATAGTATGGAGTCTTAAATGTTTTAGAGTGTGAAAAAATTGGGTGGAATAGAAAATAAATGAGGTGTAGTCTTCGGTGCACCCGTTGTGATGCACCCATTCAATTCTGACAATTGGATGCAACATCTATTTTCCTGACCATCGGATATTAAAAGGTTTAACCTGCTAAACCGGTTTTAAAAACTTTTGGAATAAATTCGTATGAGGTAGTCCTCGTGATAGATTATTACACAGTTTTTATTGCAACCGTTGATATTAACTACATTTTTTTTACTTGATTTATTTTTTTTTCTCTAACTTATTTACGTTTAAGCATTTGGGTTGGTGATCTAGTTAGGGCTCAAAGCAGAAAACGAAGACGAAAAGAAATGGATAAAAAAATATAACATAAAAAAGTTAGAGAAAAAATAATAAATCAAGTAAAAAAATGTAGTTGATATCAACGGCTGGAATAAAAAAGGTGTAAAAACCGGTTTAGCAGGTTAAACCTTTTAATATCCGACGGTCAGGAAATTAGATATTGCATTCAATGGTCAAAATTGAATGAGTGCATCACATTGAAAAGTGGGTGCATCACAACGGGTGCACCGAAGACTACACCAATAAATGAAGAGTAAGTTGGGAAAGTAAAGTTTAAAGTCTTATTAAATTCATTAATTTAACTAACACTAACTAATTTCCTTGACTTGTGTAATTCGGTTATTGCCGAAAGATAAAAAAGGACGGAGGGAGTATCATTTACCGATTAGGATTGGATTGTTATCGAAACATATAGAAGCAAAGCAATATAAGTAATTTAAGAAAACCAAAGTGACTTATAATTGTTTTTTTGGTACATAAGAGAGATTCAAGACCACTTTAACTAACAATGGTCATAGGCGTAGCTACACCAATCATGTCCTCCTGGATAAACCTTTGTAAGGTTCTTAGAGAGTGAACCAGTTTAGTTACGTCAAAAGGCCTTGGAATGCCCAACTTGTCAAAAAAATCCGCACACATATATTAACTTTTCAATAAATATGAACAAGACTACAATTCTAATTGCGTTGAAACAACTCCTTGCAATTTTGGATCACATTAAGGAGAGAAGATCATGTTGTTGCAAGGGGTTCAAAATCTTATTAATAGCCACAAGTGAGTCCAACTCGATAACAAGATTACTTGTGCCATGTTCCCAAGCCAAACGAAGACCATGCATTTAATGGAGGGAAGCATTTGAATGAAAATTCAAATCCAACTAAGTGATAAGATTTTGATTAAGTGTATTCAAATATTAAACCTTTGTAATTATCCTATAGTTTAAATTGTAAAGCCTATCATCATCTCATGTAACTATATAATCATCATACTCAATACAGAAACACAAGACACTTTTTACCCAATTATTCTTTTCTAATCACTTCTCTTTATGGTATCAAGAGCCTGGAAACTCTAAGTGAGTTTTTTTTTTCCGCCCTAATTTTTCTTCTTTTTCCCTTCAATCATCATGACTTTCAGTACTTCTTCTACCTCTTCCGAAACACCTTTTGTTCTTAACACCAATACTCAAGCAATCAACCAAACTAATGGATTGCCGCTGCTCATCACCATCAACGCTGCAGCTCAGCTCCCCATCAAACTGGCTCCTCACAACTTTTCTTCATGGAGAGCCAGTTCAACTCTCTGCTTATTGGACATAAGCTCTTAGGTTACATCAATGGCTCCAAGCCATGCCCTGATTCTCAGATTCCATCGAAGGACAATCCACAACTCCTTGTCCCAAATCCGGAGTATGATCATTGGATCCAACAGGATCAGTTGTTACTGCACGGCATTATTGCTTCTGCAACTGAAACAGTCTTTCCCTTCTTTGCATCTTGTACAACTACTCAAGGTGCGTGCTTTAAAATCCAAAATATCTATGCTAACAAATCCAAATCTCGTATGATGCAGCTTAGAGAGAAGTTGCTGCAACCAAAAGGGAATAGATCTGTTCAAGAATATTTTCAGTGTATTCGACACATTGCAGATGAGCTTGCACTCATCAATTCTCCAGTTAATGAAGATGAATTGGTTATTCATATTCTGAATGGAATTGGTTCAGAATTTAAGGAAATTGCAGCTGGAATCAGGGCTCGTGAAAACTACATTTCCTTTGAAGAGTTGTTAGACAAAATGACAGATTATGAGAGTTATCTCTCAATACAAAATTCAACTGATGTTTTTGTGCATACAGCAAATGTTGCTCAGAAGTTTCACCAGTCAGACAGGTTCAGGCAAGGTCCAAAAAATTCTTCCTTTCATAAGAATTTTCATTCTACCGATAACTATATGCAGAAAAGGAAATCTTCTCCTAGGCTATTCTGCCAAATCTGTGACAAACCAGGTCATACTGCCAAGTCTTGTTACCAAATACGCCCAAAGCAGAGCTCATCTTCACCATCTGCTCCTGTTGCTACAACAAAGCCTACCAACACTTGGCTATTGGATACTGGTGCCTCGCATCATGTTACATCAGATTTTCGCAATCTTGAACTCAGTGACAAGTATCAAGGCCCTGATGAACTAGTTATTGGTGATGGGAGTGGTCTCAACATAACACATACTGGTTCTCTTCTATTCCTACTAAAGTTGTTTCCTTTAATTTAAAAAATGTGTTATGTGTTCCAAAAGTCAACAGAAATCTTTGCTCAGTCTCTAAGTTTTGTAGAAACAATAATGTTTCAGTTGAATTTTACCCTTTCTCTTACCTTGTGAAGGATAATGAGGAAAGCACTTGCAGGAGGCCAGAGTGAAGATGGAATTTATCAACTCCAGTCAGCCAAACCTCTCATCAAACACAATGCTTTGGCTTATGTAGGAACAAAAACAGACTCCACTACTTGGCACCAAAGATTAGGACATCCAGGATAAAAAAAAACTCTTAGTTTTTTTGCTTAAATCTTCTTCTTTACCTTGTTCAAATAAGATATCCAATAGTTTGTGTAATTCTTGTTCCTGTAATAAAATACACAAACTCCCATTTGCAATTTCTTCAATCACTTCTTCTCGTCCTTTAGAAATTTTGTTTTCTGATGTATGGGGTCCAAGTAAAATCATATATATTCAAGGTTATAAGTACTATATATGTCTTTTTTGTTGATCATTTTACAAAATATATCTGGCTTTTTCCACTTAAGCAAAAATATGAGGTTCATGTCATTTTTGATAAGTTTAGGAAATTGGTTGAGAGATTTTTTAATGTTCCAATTCTGACAGTATATTCAGATTCAGGAGGAGAGTATGAGAAGCTGAAAGATCTGTTTGAAAGTATGGGAATTCAACACCTAAAAACACCCCCACATACGCCTGAACACAATGCTGTGGCAGAAAGGAGACACAGATCCATTGTTGAAACTGGTAAAACACTTTTACACCAAGCATCAATGCCACCTAGCTACTGGCCATATGCCTTTGCCACATCTGTTTATCTACTTAATAGGTTACCAACACCAATTTTGCAACAAAAAAGCCCATTTGAAATGCTTTTTAAGCAGAAACCGAACTACAACAAGCTCAAAACCTTTGGATGTCTTTGCTATCCATGGTTAAGACCTTACACCAGTCACAAGCTTGAGCCTAAATCCAAACCCTGTATCTTTTTGGGTTACTCCAAACACCAAAGTGCCTACTTTTGTCTTGAACCAGAAACACAAAGGGTGTATACTTCTCGGCATGTGTTATTTGATGAAACAAATTTCCCATTCAATAAGATCAATTCAGCTCTCTACTCCAATTCTGAGGCATTGTCTCAACTCGAGTCTCTTTCAGATATTCCAGCTGTTACTATATTATCTACTACTCCTACAAAAGTTGACTTTTAAGAAAAATCATCTGGCCTCAGCTCATCACCTCCTGCAGTGCAATCCTCAATACAAAGTCCAACATAGGTAACTGATTCAAACTCTTTTGTTAATACACTTACACCATCACATGCTCCTATTCCTACTAATATTGAACCTTTGAGAACACATAAGATGGTTACCAGATCTCAGAACAACATCTTCAAGTCAAAGAAATTGTTCATAGCCACTAAACATCCACTTCCAAGTTCAGCTGAACCAACAAGTGCTACAATGGCAGTCAAGTTTCCTGAATGGAAGGCTGCAATAGTAGAAGAACTTGAAGCTCTTAGTAAAAATCAGACTTGGCAGCTTGTTCCAGCACCAACCAACAGAACAATTGTTAAATGCAAATAGGTCTTCAGGATCAAACGCAATCCAGATGGGTCTATATCTAGGCATAAAGCTCGATTGGTAGCTAAGGGATTCACACAGCGGCCTGGGTTAGATTTTAATGAAACTTTCAGCCCTGTAGTGAAACCAGTAACAGTGAGGACTATTTTATGTTTGGCAGTATCTCATGGGTGGCCTTTACATCAATTTGATGTAAATAATGCGTTTCTGTAGGGCAAACTTGAGGAAGAAATCTATATGACTCAGCCTCCTCTTTTTCATGATAAGGCGTATCCAAACTATGTCTGCAAATTGGACAAGGCTATTTATGGCTGAAACAAGCTCGAAGAGCTTGGTATTCAGCTCTGAGCTCGTATTTGATGCAGTATGGATTTTCAAACTCCAAAGCAGATCATTCTCTGTTCATCTACAAGAAAGAAGACACACTTGCATTCATGCTCATCTATGTAGATAATATTATTTTGACAGGAAATCAATCATCTTTTCTTCGATCCTTTGTCAATGATCTCTCAACTCAATTCTCTCTCAAAGACTTGGGAAATCTGAATTTTTTTCCTTGGAATAGAAGTTGTTCCTCACTCAAATGGAATCCTTCTATCTCAGCACAAGTATATAACAGAGATTCTTGAGAAGACAAATATGTCAGGGGCCAAAGCTGCCAATTCACCCTTGTCTACATCAAAATCACTAAGATTGCATGATGGAACAGCTGCAACAAATGAAGAAGAGTACAGGAAAGTCATAGGATCACTTCAATATCTCTGTATTACAAGACCGGATATATCTTATGCAATTAATAGGCTATCTCAGTTTATGCACAAGCCCACAGAGACACATTTTGCTGCTTTAAAAAGGGTTCTCAGGTTCTTAAAGGGTACATTATTTCATGGACTCAACATCAATAGGGAGAAGTCTTTTGATCTGACAGTTTTCACTTACTCCGATTGGGCTGGAGACCCTGATGACAGGCGTTTCACATCAGCATTTGTGATTAAGCTTGGAAACACACCTATTTCCTGGAGTTCTAAAAAGCAAACAACAATTGCCAGTTCATCAACTGAAGCAGAATATCGTGCCATTGCTGCTGCAGTAGCTGAAGTAACTTGGATTCAGTCCTTACTTTCTAAGCTTCAGCTGCACATTCCTCTTTCTCCGCCACTTATACTTTGTGACAATCAAAGTGCTACTTACACATGTGTAAATCCAGCATTTCACTCTCGGATGAAGCATCTAGCTTTGGATTATTTATTTGTTCGAGAGAAAGTTAGTGCAGGCAAGCTTAAGGTTCAGCATATCCCTTCAACAGTTCAGTTAGCAGATGCGCTAACTAAAGCTCTATCTCACCAGCGTCTTCAGACATTAGTCTCCAAGATTGGAGTCTCAGAAGGATCCTTCATCTTGCGTGGGAGTAATGGAGGGAAGCATTTGAATGAAAATTCAAATCCAACTAAGTGATAAGATTTTGATTAAGTGTATTCAAATATTAAACCTCTGTAATTATCCTATAGTTTAAATTGTAAAGTCTATCATCATCTCATCTCATTTAACTATATAATCATCATACTCAATACAGAAACACAAGACACATTTTACCCAATTATTCTTTGCTAATCACTTCTCTTTAGCATTATAGTCTATAGATAGTATAAAGCTAAGCTTTAGTGATGTGCCCATGTCCTAATTTCTTCCTAAAGCCAAACCACCAATAGACATCATTATCTCGACATATATATTTCACCCATGGCTAGGTCCTACGATTCGAGCCAGCATCCACGTCGTTCATTTTGGCAAAGCCAAGGGGTGGCCAAGACCAAGCAATAAGAGAATTAGTTCGTCGATTAGGCAAAAAAAATAAAATAAAAATTAAAAAAAAATATTAAGAAATAAGTGACATATAATTTTCATTGGCAAAAAAAAAAAGAAATCTTTGAAAAGTAGGAGTAAGGACTGAGGAAAGAAGTATTTAATTTGGACCGGAGATTTGTTTAGATTTATATTTTATTTTACTTTGGTCAATTTTCTTCATGGAGTAAAAATGAAATTGTCAAAAGAAAAAGATGACTCATCATAATAATTAATTAAGTCATACTGACGTCATTTATTAATCAAATATTTTTTTTGAGATAAAATGAGACTAATCAAATATTAATTAGTACTAATTACTCCATAAAAATGTTTATTGATCCAATACTAAAATACGAGAAATTGTTAGATGGATCAGGTTTATCATGTCATCTATAGTCCGACTCCCGACCAATAAGATTGTGATAAGTCAGATTTCTTCCTATAGTTTAGGCACTAATTTAACACCAGGTTTAGCCATAGTTTGAGATTTACAGGGTAAGTCCCTAAATTTAGGACATTAATTGGTTAGGGTTTTAGAAATTGTAGGAAAAAATCTGACTTGTCAAAATCTTATCGGTTGGGACCATGGATGACATGGTGGACCCGATGTAATAATTTCTCCTACGAAGTAATTTTTACAAGTTCTACAAAGTCAAAAATTTGCGCCCCACAAGGAAGAAAAGGGTATAAAGATCTTTATTTCTTCCAGCAGAATAAACTTGATAGGACTTTGAAGATTGAGAATCTAGAAACGTATTAGAGTTGTAGTCTTATATTTGGACTTTAGAGAGAATTATTGGGCAAAAGTTACATATGAGTATAACCAAATGCAAAAGTTGTTTTGATTTTATTGGATATGTATTGAGATATATAACCTAAATTTGTTTTCTATAGCTTTCATCAAGATATTGTATGAATCTATTAGTTTAATTTGATCTTGAGTTCATGTTTTGTTATAAAAAAAATGTTAGCATATATATAGCAATAGAATAGACAGGAGTGTGTTAACCATGGAACAATGGTAACAGAGGGATGACTTTTGGAGCAAGGCAATAAGCATTAACATTTACTAAAGCTATCTATTGCCTACCAAATGGTTGTTTGCTTTTCCGCTTTGGTTAATATATAGTCCTATTTTCACAACAATGTACATCAAAAATTTGGTGCTCTTTCCACATATGAAACTCAAACATATATCTACATAATATTAGCTGTTTTTTTTCTATTTTAAATTAATTTTAATATATAAACATGTGCACAATTATTATACAGAAATTACTATAATTATATTTAATATATAATTTGTTTTCTTAATAATTAGTTTGATTTTTAATCTTATGGTTCTTCCAATTTGAATATAGTCAATTATATTGGGGGTTCCTACACCATTGGTGGGTAGGATACACATACAAATGTTATGTTAATAATAAATTCAGAACAATATACTATATAAACATCAAAGCTGTCCTTATTTCTATATCAAGGGTTAAAGGGTTTTGGTCGCGTTGACTCACTGGTTTTCACATATGTGTTTGAAATTGATTGTTATAAGAAATTATAGTAAGTTACAACCCCCTAATTAAACTAATACGGATGACTTTTATATAGGCTATTAAATAAACAGCCTATATAAACCTACATAATAATTAATTAGTCTGACCTAACTCTAACCCACCAACCCACTGATCTTCGATCGTCATGAGTAGCAAAGGCATGCATAAGCCAAAATCCACAGTGCAAAACAAAAAAGAACTCATATTTAATAGCAAATGTAAAATTAATTAATTAATGTAATACTAATATTTAGGTGGCCAAATTGTAGTGCACCAAAACTAAAAGGAGTCGTAATGCATTAATTTTCCTTATCCCACCAGCCATTTCTTAAACTTGTTGGGTGTTTTGTATCTTAAGAAATTAAACAAACCAAAAAGATCGATGGTGACTCTCTCCCTAGCTAGGCTATATATAAGCAAACACAAGGGTTGGGTTTTGTATATAACTTGAAGTCTTGAATATATAGAGGAAGAAGAAAGAGTCAGAGAGAGTTGAAAAAATATGGGAAAGAGTAAGATTCTTGTGGTGGGGGGAACAGGGTATATTGGGCGGAGGATTGTCAAGGCAAGTTTGGCGGCCGGACATGAAACTTATGTCCTTCAACGCCCTGAGCTTGGCCTTGACGTCGACAAGCTTCAGATGTTACTGTCGTTTAAGAAGCAAGGAGCTCGACTTGTCGAGGGCTCCTTTAACGATCAGCAAAGCTTGGTTGACGCCGTTAAGAAAGTTGATGTTGTTATTTGCACCATGTCTGGTGTGCATTTTCGCAGTCACAACCTTTTGTTGCAGCTCAAGCTCGTCGACGCCATTAAAGAAGCTGGCAACGTTAAGGTATATATATGTACACTACTATTCATACGTCAAAAAGGATATATATGCTTGGCTTCTGTTTCTTTTATTCTTTTTTCAGTGTATGATTATAGTAGGTTTTTCTTCATAAAAATTTCAGAATTTTTTTTTTATTAGAGGATTAAATTTCAGAAGTTCCTCTCGACCTAAACATCTATCTCAATTTGTTCTTTTTGGCCTCAACCTCTATCTCTTTGTTCATTTATTCTTTTTGTTTTTTTTTCACCAACCGAAAAAAAGAAAAAGACAAATTGCATTTTTTTCTTTCTATTTATGTCCAAATAGATCGGTCATTGAAAAATAGGGTGCATGTATTTATATATTTGGTACTTGCATGTATTTATTTATATATATTCAAACCCCACCTAAATATAGATCCAACTACTTCAAGCTTCATGACTAAAAGTCAACGAGAAGCGATAAAAGTCAAACGAGAGGGTGAAATGAATTAAATTAATGAATGGATTAATTAGTAGGAAGTTCATAGGTTTTTATCGTAAATATATAGTAATATCCGAGAAATTAGTAGGTGGGATTGATTCACCACATTAACTATGAAACCAACTACTAATTATGTAGTGACAATTTAGAGATTTTCTAAAACCTTATGATCCCAATGATATTTTCAATCTAAGGACTTACCTTTACGGATGATTTATTGACAGCGTTTCTTGCCTTCGGAGTTTGGTATGGATCCATCAAGAATGGGAAATGCATTGGAACCAGGAAGAGTAACATTCGATGAAAAAGTGGTTGTAAGAAAGGCAATCGAGGCAGCCAACATCCCCTTCACCTATCTTGTTGCCAACTGCTTTGCCGGTTACTTTGTCGGCAACCTTTCCCAGCTTGAAAGGCTCACTCCTCCTAAAGACAAAGTTTTTGTCTATGGGGATGGAAATGTCAAAGGTAGCTATATACCTAATTAATTAAGAACAACTATATATATATAAACATTAAGTAAATTAATAACTAGTGCCTCGTAAATATGGTTACTAATTTGTTTTTATGATCCTATATATATATGTATATAGTGGTTTACAACGACGAAGATGACATTGCTAGATACACAATTAAAGCGGTAGATGATCCAAGAACTTTGAACAAAACAATTTACGTAAGGCCTGAAGACAACATTCTGACGCAGAATCAGCTAATCCAGAAATGGGAGAAGATTAGTGGGAAGAAACTTGAAAAGATTAGCATTTCTGAACAAGATTTCCTTGCCTCCATGAAAGGTACTATAATATGTATGAATTAATTAGTAAATTATCATTAATTAACTTGTTGATAATATATTATATTATAATATCTTAAAGTTGGTATCCTTTTTGCGCAGGATTGGACTTTGCAGGGCAAGTGGGCGTGGGCCATTTCTATCACATTTTCTATGAAGGTTGTTTGACAAACTTTCAAGTTGGGGAAGAAATTGAAGCTTCAAAGCTTTATCCAGAAGTGGAGTACACCCGCATGGATAATTACTTGAAAATTTATGTCTAATAAATAAATAATTAATGCAACCGACTTATTATTATTATATTGCAGGATATGATATAATATTGACCAAAGTTTTATATATAAGCAATAATCTTTATTGTCGTTTAATATTTACCTTATGTAGAAAGTGACTCTTTTCCCAACTCCAGTTTATGGGGTCAATAAATTGAACATTTTCCCTTGTTTTATTACATCAATCAATTTTTACTATAGTGTATTATATTTGATTGCTCGTTTTTTTTTTTTTGGCACGATTGAATTTGATTGTTGGGATTTCGGTTTCATTTGATATATCTTTACTTGGTATATATATCTGCACGTGCTCTTTTGCAAAACTAGATACCAACTTATTATGAGGTGATGCAAAGTTCATGCTTCAACTTCAAGCAAATGGATTTAGATGGCTCATTTTAATAATTACAATTAGGATAACATAAAATAATTAATCATCATCAAGAGTAAGCTCAAAAGATATTGCCACGATTTTAGCCACCCCACCAAGTATATATTAGAAAATTACAGAAGAAAGTGGAGTTCAATTTTCATGTATATATCTCACAATATTGGCCAAGTAAAACGGGAGATCAAAGCAAATAAATGATAGTATTAAAATTAATTTCTATTGTTCATACGTCATATATACCAATGGATATATATATATATATACCTAATATCTGATTCGGTTTTTTTTAGTACTAATAATTTCTGGTTGAGTATAATATATATAGAACAGATGAAAAATGAATTAATAACTAAATGGAATTATATAAATAATATATTTCATTTCATGAATTTCAACTCTTATACGAAAACAAGTGTGATTGAAGCTCATTTCCATTTACAGCAACAAATTCATAGCTTTCTTTAGAACTGTTGAGGTCAAAATTAATGGAATCTCCTTCAACTTTAAGCTTAACATCATTGTTTTCTTCTCTTAATTCTCCTCCCACTCCATAATTCTGGAAAGCAGAACAATCAGCCTTCTTGAAAACATCAACATTATTCATCTCTACTATGTTTGATTTCCTGTCTGCTGCAGCTTCATTCACATTCTCCATTAAATTCGAAAGAGCCAAGTTGAAGTTTGATAATTGTGATCTCGTTTCTTCCATATTCCCTTCACAGTTCATATCAAATGAGAGGCTTTTTTGGGCTTTCTCAAGTATTGCTTGCAAGTATTTCCCTTGAGCCTCTATTCTCATCTGCAATTTCTTCTGCACCTAATAAATGAATAACAAAAGATCAATTCAATTATTCACAAGCAAATTGGATCAAACCCAAAAGTCAAATCAATCTAAAAGAATTACTATATATAATTAACCTCAAGCTGTTGTTGCAATGTCTTTTGTACTTCCAGCTGATTCTTGATTGCTTCTACCATTGGGATTTGTCTGTTTCATTTCACAATCATTAAGATGGAAGAACCATTTGACAGACCAAAAAGCAATATCAAAAGAAGCTATCATGATTACATTTTCAACATCTTGCTGTCATAAAAGTTGTATGGGACAAAAGTGGAGATTCTGGTTACAAAACATAAACGACAAATAGAGCAAAGATACTTGAGCATACCTTGGCCCATTGTCAGCTCTCGGTGAATTGCTAATACTCCCTGGAGAATGATTGCTAAACTGTACGTACGAATTCCCTTGAAAAGGAATTGCAACCAATCACCAAATTTAGTTGACTAATAAGAACAATTTTAAGTGAGAAGGAAGAATACTAGTCAACAAACTTAGTAACTTACCACCATTCTCTTTGTTTTGATCTGCTGCATTTTGCTTCCGACCCTGCTGTCCAAGTCTGTATTTCTAAATTAAAGAAACAACAAAATTAAGCAAAATTAAACCAATGTTTCAAAATAATTGAGATTTGGGACGTAAGAGGAAACATCATTCAAACCATTAATGTACATAGTTCGTGTATATATATACCTGCAAATGGCTCTTCAAATGGTACAGAGTCAATCCCTTGAGACCCATAACTCTTAGGACAGATTTTGGAGTTGCTTCTGAAATCAGAAGTTTCCATTACTATTATTACACTAGCTTTTGAAATGATAATATATTATTACTATTATTCAAGATTTGTGATTACTTAAACTCGAGTAATCTCATACTATACTAGTTCATAAAACAGAGGAGGTATAATACTCTGTTTTTCCTCAGAAAGAAAAAAACAGAGGGTAAAGGAAGGAAGCTTACTGTCAGGTCCACCAAGTTTAGTAACGGCATCGACGAATCTGTCGTGAAGATCAGCCGTCCACCTCAGCCGGGGCTTCGGGTCTCTCGTCATCACCACCCCATTCTCGTACCCGTAGCTGCCACCGCCTCCGCCACCACAGCCACCGCCATAGCTTAACCTCTCCATCTCATCAAAACTTAACTACCTCGCTTATATCTCTTTAAACTGATACTCCTTTAAGCAGGTTTTGGAGTGGAATAAAATGGAAATGTCAAATGGAATTGGATTGAGAAGAAGAATTGTAGACTGAAATCCAACTATTTGCTGTTTCAATTCCATATATATTATTAACAGATTTTTTTTATTTATGTATTTTTTATTTAATGAGAAACGGACAAAGAATTTTTATATATTTAAACGAAGAACATGCAGAGGAAAGCTCGGCGACGAATCTTAAGCAAACAAAACATGATTGCAATCAAAATAGAACACACGCAATTTTTTTTACGCAACGGAAACTTTATCTTTCATCTTCTCTAGTGTACATCTGCACTAGGTTTTGGACCGTTGAAGACTTTAGATTATTGTGGTACGATGATCCAACGGTGATGTGGAAGAACAGAAGCGGTTGCAGCTTAGGAAAGAGAGGTAGCTGATTGAAATAGGGATTGTGGCGGTGCCACGTAAGTGCCAGCGTGGAATATTCGCCGGCGAAGGAAAGGAATGGAATATTCGAAGAGTCACGTGGCTGGCCCACTTAGAGGTCATTTTATGTGAAATCGGTGGGTCATCCACATGAGTGGTCCGCCGTGAGGGGACACGTGTCGAGATGTCCGGAAGGAAGGGGGGATTAGAATATTCTTCTTCGGACCAAACAGGAACATGAACATGAACACGAACACGAACACGAAGAGAGGAATAAGATAGTGCGAGGGCAAAGCTAAAGTCCGTGAAAAAAGCTGTCCAATGAATCTATCCCCTTTTGTCCCTTTCCATTTTTCACTTCTTTTTTCGTAATCTATTCCTAGATTTGCAGATTCTTTCATATAAGAATCAGAATTCAGAACCAGAGAAGTAAAAGAAACGAGAGAGAAAAAACACCTTTGTCATTTTCCCCGACAATACGTATTCTACGGCTTAAATGCCAAAATTCACCTTAAAGTTTATATGGACTACCATTTTACACCCAATTTTTTCATTTTGCTCGTATCGCACTCTAATATTTTATTTTGCGTACATTTTGCATCCTCTGTTACCGAAAATTTGTTAAGTACCCAACGACACCGGTATGATACTGATGTGGCCGAAAATTGGTACGTGACATGCCACGTCAACATGCCATGTTGCATTTTAATCATGTCACATGCCACGTCAACACCGTAACGACGCCGTAACTATTTTCCGTCACAAAGGGTACAAAATGTACGCAAAATAAAACATCAGGGTGCAGTATGATCAAAATAAAAAAAGTTGGGTGCAAAGTGACAGTCCCTATAAACTTTAACTTTAGGGTGCATTTTGGCATTTATGCCGAAATGGTGAGTTGTTTATGAAGTTGAGTTGAGGCTTCTATTTGCATTTCTTGGAAATACAATCAAAATTGACAGCTTTCCAGTCTTGGCCTGGCTAGACTATGAAGCAAGTGAATTGAAAAACAGAAAATTTTCATACTTTAATATGTAAATTGTAAAACAGATGCCCAATTTAGCTTTGAATCAAACAAGACAACCTTTAAAACCTTTTCTAAGAGCAGATTCATCCAAATTTCTTCCTATGAATACAAGTTTGTTCATCCTCTTCTCATCAGGTTCCCACATCTTTCCTGGGCAGCCATCCAATGTTGAATGCACACCCTGCCATTATAATAAAAAAGCAGGACAAGTAAGAAACTCGAATGTTAACGGATGATAATTTCAAAGCATTCATAGACAATTAACAGATCAAAACCTGAAATACATAACGCTGATCATAACAATTCACAGATAAGACTCCCTTCATTCTGTATAGGTCCTCCCCTTTCTCTTCAATCAATCTTTGTAACCAATCATCAAGCTGGTTCATCCACAACCGTTAAACGCTAGTCATGAGAGGGAATAAGATAAATTGCAAACTAAAAGCCGTATGGCATTCTAATCCATCTCAATAGCAGCCTTGGTTATTTCAGAAATTTCAAACTCCGGTGAGATCCTAAAGAAATCAAGTGAGCTTCTTATGAAATATGGCTTACCTCATCAATATCAAGGGTTCCCTCAGAAACAATACTAACACTAGACACAGCAGAATCATGCATATGGTCATGATGATGATGCTCCTTGTGGTGTCCTGTCATCTCCAATGACTAAATATCAAATTGATCATCAACATTTCTTTTTATGATTATTGATTTATCATTTATTGCAAACAGAAAAAAGAAATACATAATGATAACATACTACCGTGTGCATCATGTTGATGGTGTCCACAGTGAGAATCATCTACAATGACTTCAGAAGCAATTCTGCAAAATAAAGGAGGGACTTTGTACTTTTAGCTATGGGGCTGTTGCTGGTGCAAAAACATCTTGGATAAGATATAATTGGAAAGGAAAGTGCTCCCTAAGAAAGAAAAATAATTCGTCTTTACAGCGATGAAGTGTTGAATCATAAATAAGTAACCTTTCCAGATCGTATCCTCCAATTCCTAAAACAAAGTCCATGTCAACAGCTCCATATTTTGCCCTTTTGATTTGTGCCATACTATTAATATGCTGGAAAACACCAAATCCAGAAGTTGTTACTTCAATATGCTACTTCAACAGATACAACTGGCATAACCCTTGATTTTAAGCATGACATTGTGCTAATTCTTTCCCTAACTTTCCATTTCTCTTCTCCATTCAATTTATAAACCAAACATAGTATTCATGCATGATGAAAATGTGAACCTTGATTTTATCAGTCAGTTTCTCCAAGTCACCCTCAGTTACCAAATCAATCTGCAATAACAATTGAAACAAGTAAATAGCATCGTAAGTGGCAATAAGTATCTTCAATGTTTCATCACATACCCCCAATATGCCATTAATAGAAGAAATTCAAGATGATGCTCAGAAAAGGGCCAAATAACTGGATAAAAGTTCACCTTGTTCAAAATTATGCGGTCAGCATATGCAACCTGTTCAACTGCCTCATTAACAACAAATCTTGGTTTAACTTCATTGAGGTGCTTCATGGCATGCTTTGAGTCAACTAAAGTGACAACTCCATCCAATTTCACATATTGCGAAACCAATTCATCAGAACAAAAGGTTTCTATAACAGGAGCTGGCTTAGCAAGACCTGCAATAAGAGTTTCATGAGTAAATAAAGCAGTTAATGCATTTAAATAGTCAACTCAATGTCTGGCCTCAAGCTGACAAATTATGCAGACTTCATCTTTTCTATAATAAAACCGGTAATAGACATCATACATCATAAACTAAGTGACTCAACCCTCGAAAACCCGAGAAAAACCTAAACCTGGTATGACACAAAACATAACATACCTGTGGTTTCTATCACAATATGATCAAATTTGTCTTTTTTCTTCCTAACCAGCTCCAAGAGCATTTTAACTAGATCTCCCCGCACAGTACAGCAAAGGCAGCCATTGTTAACCATGACAATGTCTTCTTCGGATGCAGATGAATGACTAGCAACCAATGATCCATCAATATCCACCTCACCAAACTGCATTGCAATTGATAATAGCGATTATTTTTATAAATTGAAAAGGCATTTTTTCTCAACATAATTGAATCCTACTTATTTTCATCAAATTGCATCAAACAGAACCCAAAGAAAGAAGAATCAAGTAAGTTATACAAGTACCTCGTTTTCAATAACTGCAATCCGTTTGCCATGTTGAGCTGTTAAAATATGATTCAAGAGAGTTGTCTGCAATTTTAAAATAAAATTGGGGTTAAACGTAAGCTAAGGATAAGCAATCAGCTTTCAAAAGGAAATGACTTAAAAAAGAAAAAGAAGACCTTTCCAGAACCGAGAAAACCCGTGATGACGGTAGCCGGGACACGGTTGTCGGAGCCAAAAGCGGAAGGTTCAGAGGAAAAGCCCCTTGAGTTTCTGGGAAGAGGTTTCGAAGAGTGAAGACTGGTGGGGAAGAAGTGAGAGTTCTGGAGAAATGGTTGAAGAATTTGAATGACGTTTCTGGTTCTCGATGAGCTTCTAGAAATCAAGAATCTCGCTGCCATGGCTTAGCACCCTCGAAAGCTCTGAACAAAAAATGAGGGCTTAAACCCAAGCAAGGGTTTTAACTTTCCTTTTCTTTGGAGGAG
>AWWV01009146.1:0-10333 GCA_001974805.1 Corchorus capsularis
TATATATATATATATATATATATATATATATATATCTCCTTGTTTTTGAAGGAAAATAAAACGGGATATGAAATACGTATGAAAAAATTTTGCCATTATATATAATTTTTCTCCCACAACTAATAAAAAAAGGACATCACTCATTATTTAATACAATTCATACAACATTCAAATACAGGGGTGGATTCATCTACATCCATTATAGTAATAATCTTCTTTCTTCATTCTTGAAGCCTGAATGAGAAGAGAAAATTTCCCCTAACAAATGAATCTAATCTTATGTTTGAGATACAATTATTACCGGAGACTGCAAGTTTTGCCAAATTATGCTTATGATATCAAAATACAAGAGGCATGGCCTTGCAAGAAAATTTATGCCGGGGCGATGAAGAAAAAATCAATGCGAGGTGTTTGAAAATGAATCATTTAGTGTGTTTTGCGACAATGATTTTGCTAGCTGGAGATTAGTTGAAAGAGAGAACTTTGGAGGGAGGGTCATGAGTGGTTCATCCCCGCTCAGATTTTGAATCGCCATGCCCATTGCATATCCTAGGGCTCGAGAGACAGGAACAGCAACAGCATTTCCAACTTGACAATACCTAAATGTATCAGAAAGTGCTCTGTTAATGTTAGGTTAGTTGAAAATATTTATAAATTCAACTGCTTTTCTAAATCAGATGTTCTAAACTGTAATGTGCTTCATTATAAAATCATCTATATGGGTATTTGAATGCCTATTACCGGGGAAAGGAGCCTAAAGTGGACTTTGGTAAATTAAAAAAGTAAGTAATATTTAGAACATAACTATAGTACCTCTGTTTTAACGTCCCACATAATCTGTAATAATCAGGAAAACCTTGCAATCTTGCATATTCTCGGATTGTTAGAACTCGATCTTGCTCTGGATGTAATGTTGCCTACACAAGTCCAACAACTCAAGCAAGTTCAAGGCTGTACATCGATACTCTTACAAAACCAAAACTATAGAACAAAATGAAACCTGGCTGTGACAGTAAGGGTAAGTCACTACAGTTGGCACCGTCTCATCCCACCATAATCTTGCAAATGGTCTGTGCACATATATTCATAGCATTAATTCTTTTCGTTTCCTTCTTGTTTAGCATTGTATGAGATGTGGCGGCAAGAGTTATGCAAATCACAAGCTGCTAAAAGCAATATCTAACCTTTTAGACTTTCCTTGTTCAAAAGTGAAGCAATAATCTGGTACCTAGAAGCAAATGAAACAGGATCAACAGCAACAATCAGTTTGCCATATAAACAAAGTACTTCACAGTTCATAAAAGCCTGCTTTATCATTTCATTTCCTGCTTTACTATAATCATTTTTAGTTTTCTAAGATAACCTAGGCTGTTTTGTCAAAGTTTGCAGACGAAAATCAAAGAAGAAGAAGAAGAAAATGCTCAACATTAACATGCAACCACAATCTGCAGAAAATTTTCAGTTTTACTTTTATAGCAGATTCATTAAAGAACAACAATATCAATATGGATGCAGTGTTGTTATGGTGGCATAGACAGTATTTTAACCAGACAGAAACTTACCAATGGTTTCCCAGATGGTAATAGCTTTTTTTCCTGCTTTGGATCCCTCCGAGCCACATTGTCTATTCCAACAACTACACCTGGGAGGTCCCTGAAATTTGCTCCCTAAAGCAATTCCAAATTAGACATATCACTGGGGCCAAAAAGTTAGGTGCATCAATTGGAGTTCAGTTTTATGAAACCTTTCTCTTAGGAATCAGACAAACTCTAGTGTAATCATCCACAGATAATGGTGAAGGCAGATGATCGTATAATCGGTTCCTTATTCTTGTAGCACCATTTAATAAAGAACCTGTCATCTCTGCATAGAGCAAGAAAAGGGGAAAAGGTAAAGGGTCTATGCAGGGCACTATGCTTTTCTCTCTTATGTGATATTCATATGCAACAAACAGAGAATGTGACTACTTATTTGTTCACCACAGGCAAACAGAAAACATATGTAGCAATTTTTTTCTCCACAACCAGTGCTTTGTTTACTAGATAAGCGGCATGTGCTTAACTCTGAAGCTATGCTTACTTGAATTAGTATGAAATGCTGACCAACTCAATGCTCATCATGACTTTGCATAGGTCAGTAGCCTTCCACATTCTAGGCCAAAGATCCATGATGCATGCTTGTACACAATTTTTCATCCCGTGACTTCATTTCTGAAAATACTTAATTCAGTGCAAGTTTGACTCCACCGACAAATTGTGTGCACCAGGCCTTGTCAAAAAATTGAAATTAACCAGCATAGTTACTAAAACCTCTAGATAACCACACAGCATAGTGGCTGGTCATTCCTCATTACAGCCCTGACAGATGTAGAAGCTACCCCTGACTCATGGCTGAAAAATTGATCTTCTATGTTCATCTGTAATGAGCAAAGACCGCAACTTTATAGGCATGCAATGAACTTTTAATCCTACAACACCCAACTGCTATGCCTATCGGCTAGGCAAGTTCTTTACTTCTTGGCATACAGAAAATAAAACACCCTAAGTACCCATGTATGTTGGGTACTTACAGCTATTGCCAGTACATTTTAAGGAACAAGAAGAAATTTATAGTCATTCAGAAATGAGATGATTCCTGGAGTTAAAGAAAAAATGAAATTACCAAATTTACTTGATCTTATATATTGTTGAAACTCAGATTCAGGAGGTTTTCCATATGTCATTTCTTCACGAGCTTCATCATTTGCAACCTATAAAACAGTTAATTAATTAAAAGGGACATAGCATTGTTGAATCTGCTATGGGTTTAATATGTACAATAAAATATAAAAATTACAGCTGGGAGATCAGAAATAGCATCACGGAGAACAAGAGCTTCTTCCAGTGCACGCAGTTCGTGAGGTTGGTTTTCATCATAAGCAACAGTATTGTGCTGCACAATGAAGACAAACAGAATTATATTGGATGGAGTGTTGCTAGTTAAAGAAATTTACAGGGAAAAAAAGAAGCAATAGTATCAACCTCAAACTCAAGAGGAGGCCAATATCTGATAATAACGTCATGTGTTGGAAGTGGAAACTGCGGTAGTTTCTGCAGACATGAAATCGCCACACAACCAACCCCCACCCACCCCCACACAAAAAAAGACGATTCAAAAAAGGCCAATGAGATGGTCAGGAAAGATCATGGAAGACAGAAATCATTAAATTTCTTCATAAACTTCAGGCTAATTTAATTTACAGGTGACAGCACTACTACAGATAGAGTCAAGAGAAGCTCTGGTTCAATTTAATGCCAAAAAGAAGAAAACTCACTTCACTAGGTTGTGCACCCCATAAGAAAACACGCAACCGAAATTGAGGGAGACCATAACAACCAGCAGCCATCATACCGAGCCTTGCTTGGTACCTCATGTGTACCAACCGACTTAAAGCATATCTTCCTAGAGAACCCTTGTCAAATTTCAGAATATCAACTACATTTTCCATCAAAACAAACTTAGGTTTCAAGTATTCAACTATGTCCATGAAGACCACTATTTGACGATTTCTTTCATCGTCCAGCGGAGAATCAACATTTCTAAAACGATTATAGCCACTAATCCCTTGGCAAGGAGGACCACCACAAATAACATCAACGTCGCCCTGATAAAATTAATTCATTAAAGAGGTTCATAAAAAATTTATCCCAGCCATGAAAGATACTCCAATTTAGGCATTTATTTAGCACATATAATAAAAGAAAACTTACACGAAGGGGTAAGATTTTGGACTTGAATCCTCTTACTACAAATTCCTGTATACGATCTTGACAATTGCTGAAAGATTTGGATGAGTAAGTATATAATTCCCCAAATGCAAGAATGAAATGTTGGTAGAAACAAGTAATACCTCAGGCCTTCAATCGGTTCCCACGTATCTTCACTTGCACTATAACCCTTCCAGTTCACCTAATAATATAGCTATGAGCACATAATCTCCACCAAACAATGACATGAAAGAAAAACTACTGACTATGAGAACAGTGGAATGTGATCTTATAAGGTACCTTGAAGTATAGACCACGCTTGCCACTGTTGCAGGGATCACCATAGCAAATATCCACAAGACTGGAAACTTCAAATTCACCAGGGAGAATGTCAGCATCATTTGGAGAATTGGCATCATCCCCCACTACATGGGATGTTGTGGTTCTTGATGGATATGCTCTTCCTACTTTATCAACTGCATATCGTTTGCAAAGTTTTCCCCATTCCTTCAGTAGTTGAAGAAATTCATCAGCAGCTTCATTCCTGACCTATAAAAATGACAAAGATAGTGTTATATATCTCTAAAGCTTTTAGAGCATGCAAAATGCAGTTGTAAAATACAAGGCAACTATACTCACATGTGTCTCTGGATGATTCAATTTCAAGCTTTTACATGCTGACTTATCCATGTCAACGGCCCATTTCTAAAACATAGAATGCAAAATGTATGATTCAAGAAACTTATAAGTTTATAGTTGAATGAATCATAATAATACACTATTATTGATGATGGAAATAAAGTACCGTTACTATATCAATACAAGATGCTTTGGCACCAAGGCATAATCCCGTTGACATTCCACCACAACCGGAATACAGATCTAACAGTGCAAATTCACCCCTGTATGTTCCACATTTAGGAATATTTGCCGAAAAGGCTGCAGGAGTCGTGGGGACAATCTCCTTGGAGCAGTTTGATGAATTGTAACTCCTGAAAGAAGTATCTGAATAAAAAATAATAGATATATTAGCAATATGATCATCATTTATCAAGTTATGTTAACCATTGTACTTACCTGGTTATGCACTCTACAGCAAAATTATAACATTTATCTTATTACTGAATTGCAGAACATAGAAAGGATGGGAACACTTCTGCAGGAAAATTTGTAGCCTGGAAATTCTTTCCAAGCCAATTTAAACACTAATTGACAGTACTTTAATCAATTATGGGGTGTTGATTGATACAACAGTACCACTTTGTATCAGTCAAGTGAAATGACCATTACCAGCATTAAGAAAAACTTACCAGTTGGCAAGGTGCGGAATGTTGAATACTCCACGCAATACTCCATGTCAAAATAGAAATCAGACTGGGGAATAGAATTTGATTTTAAACCTAACTGCAAGAAATTAAAGGAATATAAATAAATAACTAAATCCAACAATCAGAACAAATAAAGTAGATGAAAGTAATGAAGATTTGTAAAAAGCTGTTCATAGAAAATTAGAATAGAAGAGCAGCTAGACACAACAAAATTTGGCACCAATGTATGCATACCTTAGGTGATATTTGAGAAACACTAACTTTTGAGCTGATGCAATCTATTGGATTATCATTCATAACAGTGGAATAGAATAGACGTCTTTTATCGTGAAAAGCAGTCTCTTGTTTCATAACCTTTCAATGAAACACAAAAGAGAAGCAACCAAATGTCAGTACGACAAATATTTCATGACCTTAAACAAAGTTAGTTTCCCTACTCACTGTATCTTCAGCTCTATAAAACCATTGAACCCTAAAATAGTTTTCTCCATCTGTTGTTTTAAAAAATTCTAATATCCTTCCAATGTGATCTTGAGCTTCTTCACCCTGCAAAAATTGCCTGTGTTGTGAGAATTTACTTGCTTCAATCATTGAAATTTAGAAGTGGCATATGAGGGAAACAAAGGATGAACTTGATTTGCTTAACATTACATAAGAGAACTAAAAGTAATTTAGACTATATGCACTGTGACAAAGCATCTATCCAACAAGAACAAGTAAGCAAAGTGCAAAAAACAAATCAATCCAAATCATACATTGTGGGTGGATTGCATTTACCTTAATGTATACACAATCCCCAAGATTTATAACACATCCATCAATTTCAGCTTGAGCATAATGGCATTCCACATTCCAAACTATCTTGTCTTCATCATCGTCACTTCAACAATAGTAACAGAGGTTAGAATGCAAGGAAAGAATTATATAAGAAAAAAAAGAAAATGGTCAGTGGAATTCCACATAAATGGAAAGCCAAGACAACAAAAAACCACTAAACAGAAAGAATTGTAAATAGCTACTTACTCAAGTGGAATGGTTTTTCTCTTAGATTTTTCATTCTGCAAAGTAAAGACATTGATAATCAGCATTGCAGTAATAAATAGAAAAGAGGGATCTTTTTAACTTTTATCATCCAGATTATCCCAGACCCGTTCTCTGTAAATTACATATATGGTTGTGTACACAATACCAGCAAACTGCATAAACTCATACCGCAGAGGAGCAAAAGCTAAAGTATAGTTCTGAACTCTTTGTGCCTATGTCAAATACTAAAAGAAGTCAAGTTCATATGCAATGAAAGTTGAAACAAAGCAGAATTTAAACATTGCCATGATATCATATTCTCAAGAAAGTTCATTAAATTATATTTTGATTGATGGGACAGACTATTTTTGGCCATATTGATGGGACAGACTGAAGTAGTTTAAGTTGCAATTTTCAGTTTTTGTTCCACATGTCTCTTCTCTTTTCCCTGTTCCAAGTTTTATTTGTTCCTTCAAAACTGCTTGATACCTGTTTGGTTCTTACTTAACCTCAGCAACCCAGAAACAACTGACATATATAGAAACATCAAGCAACATTGAAACAACATAAAACCAGAGAGAGGAAAATAAAACAAATATGCAAGACAAAGATCAAATTTATGGTCCCTACATCAGTCGGCTCAATCAATCAAAGGAAGAAAAATGGCCAGTATAGTTCATATCAAAGAATAAGGGGGAGCCACAGAAGCAGACATCACAAGAAATTACGATACCACCTTCATTTCATAACGCCAACGCCATCTTTCTCGAGCTTCATCATCAGGGATAGGATCTCCTAAAAATACTGGATCACTCTTGTGTTGCGTCTGCTTATTTACAGAAGAGGACAAGTTCTTGATCTTCTTTGAGAACATTTCATCTGACATTTTCATATTCAAATTTGCTGATGAAACCTTTAATTTCTTGGAAGGATGTTCATCCCCTGAATTAGATGACACAGTGGAATAAGAGTTTACTCCAGCCAATGATGTAGAACATGAGAAAGGTGTTTTAAACTGGTTTTTAATCCGCATTTCACTTCTACATTCTGTACAAGATACACCATTATCACCACCTTCTGTTGCCTGCATGAAACTGGGAGACAACCCCAGCAGCTTCTCTCCACAAAATCCCATTTCATGCACATCCAATTTTGTAATAGAAACATTACTGCAACTATTATTATTAGCCTGACTGATTCTGGGAGACCTTCTAAACTGCTCTTCAATGGAATAACTTGAGTTTTGTACCTCAAATTTTCTCAAAGACTCATTACCCTCACAATTTTCAGTCTCTGAAGCCAACCTCGGAGACTTTATCCTCTGCTTTTCACCAGAAAAGTTAGAGCCATTAGGTTCCGAAGGCACACTTCCTTTATCCACATCCTCAGGCCATGGGAGACATAAGTTGTCAGTCATTTTTCTTGATCTTGTTTTAGAGTAAGAAACATTTACAGAATATTTGAATGTAGTTTCTGATGAGCTGCCTTTGCTTTCAGCTGGGGCTGAAGTCAATCTCGGAGATCTCCTCAAACCCCTTAGTTTCATGCTGTCAGTATTTGGTTCTTGTGAGCTGCCTTGGGTTTTGGCTGGGGCTGAAGTCAATCTCATAGATTCTTTTACTTTCATGATTTCAGCATTCTTAATTGTTGCTTCCTTACTTTCACTGCAGAATATATGCAGAATTGTATTAACAATGACACAAAAAAAAAAGGGTGAGCAACACAGAACTCCAAGCAAGATTGACAGCATGTAAATGCAATAATTAAACAGGCAAAAATAAAAAGAAATAAACAATCGTAACTCACTTTAGCTTTAAGCTCTGGGTTTTGGACCGTTGATTCTGCATAACATAAGAATGCACACAAATTCAAACATATAAGTTACTATATACTAAAGATGTTTTTATCGTTTCACTTGTAAAACAAATTGAAAACCGCGATGAGCCATAGCAGTAGAGTACCAGAGCAGGATTCAGAAAGCAATAAATTAGCTTAAATTAAAGCCGCTTTTACGTTTACTTACATCAACGATTTTATAGAAATTATGCACTCAAATTTTCTACGTCGTTTTTTCTTTTTAATTTTCCTTTTCGGGTAAAAAGTTTTTACGTTGACCAAACAGAACAATTCTCAATCGTCATCATCATGCCAGCGTCAAACGGTAACTGACACCCAAGGCCCAACGGCTCGTAACAACTAAATGGACCCGCTCGCTTCACATAATTTACACCGCCACGATCAAATTACTCAGGCGCGGTGGGTCCCACTTATTGATAAAAGAAAGAAAATGACTAAAATGCTTGGTAGTAAAAACGAAATTTCGAAGCTCGGAAGCCTGAGATTGGGGGGAAATGGAATACTACTAGAATTTTTCAATTTGGGGGAAAATTTTCCGATTTCCCTCCAATAAAGACTTAATTAAAAAATAAAATAAAATAAAAATGAGGAAATTGAAGTACCTTGACGGAAGGAGATTGAGTTTCTTTGCTCCCTTGAGCTTCAGTAGAAGCGGAAGTAAATCTGGGAGACCTTCTAACACTCTTGTCATCACCAATTGTTCTGCCCTTCATTTTCCTTTTATTAGTATTAGACTCCGTTTCAACACTCACAATGGACCCCACCGTCGGACTTTCCGGCTGAACCAACGACGACAGCCTCGGTGACCTTCTCAAGTTCCGGTCAAGCACAGTCCCTTCACCGGAATTCGCCGAGAAAACGGTCGGAGTTGGCATAGCGGGGATGCACCTAGGGGATCTTCTCGGAAGAGGCGTTTTATCGGCGTCCATTCCCTCTGGGATGACGATAACGAGAGGCACTGGCTGCATTTCCTCTTCGTCCTCATTATCAGCTGCGGTTTTGACTAGAGAAATAGACCAAGATTCGGCTTCAAAAGTGGACTCTTTTCCGGATGATTGCATGACTAAAACACGGACAAAAATCAATAGAAAAATGAAATTGATCTCAAAGATAAAATGATTTGAAGCAAAATAAAACAAAGAAATTCAAATGTAGGTGTGGAGTGGAGTCAGGAGTGTGGACCTTAACCATAGGCGGAAGGCCACTCGCCCACTCACCACTGCAACGGGGAGCGTGCGTGCAATCTGATTTTCACTGCCTCACTAGTCACTATATAGTAATATTAATATACTACCATATATTCTGTTTCGCTCTATGCTGGGTTGTACCTTTAGCTCACGAGTAAATGGCTAAAATCTCAATTTGGTACCAAACCTATTGCAATAATCTCAATTTCATATCAAATCTAATAGTTGGCTCAAATACATACTAAACATTTTGAAAAAACTCAATTTAGTACTAAATCAGGATTCCGTCCGCGCGTGAAATGCACGCATCGTTGGAAACGCGTAAAAAAGACAAGTGGACCCAAAAAATGCCAGGTGGCTATTTTAAATGCCACGTTGGTTAAAAAAATAACAGAAATTATAAGAATAAAAAAATTAAAAATTAAAAAGTAATAGGCTTATAATTGGTTTGACTCATATAACTTTGGGTTTTCCTTGTCATTAAGGGTTTTAATTGATGGACTTAAAATCCTAGTTAGACAAGGACTTAGAGAGGTCCATAAGGTTTTAATAATCCTAATAGGGTTAGGACCTAAAGGGGTTTGCTATATAAAAGGGATGAACCCTCTCCTTTCCCTTCATAACGTAAAAACACTTGACGGCTAGGTTTCTCATCCATCAGAGAAACAATTAAAGTAGAAGGAAGAAAGGAGAAAATCATCCTGTTCAAGATTTTCTAGAAAGGCTATGGACAAAGGTAAGTTGATCTAACCTTCTTGTTTATTAATATGTATGTGGTTGATTTGTTTGGGTTAAAAGATCCAATCCTGTTCATATTTTCTATTATGGTTAAATTGAAAATTTGCTTACAATTGGTATCAAGAGCTTGGTTTTAAACCCAATAAATTACCATGAATTGTTGGTGTTCTTGAAAGTTCAAAGAACACATTAAAAAATTTAAAGCTTCCGCTATATTTTATGTCGCATATCATATTCCTATTTATTATTGATTTGGGATGTTGATTTTGTCGACTTAGTCGGTTCTAAAATTAGTCTGTTCTTCATGCAAATCATGAATATAATAGTAATCAATCTGTAGAAAAATTCAAAGTTGGCTTGTAGCTCATCGCGTGGCTAACATCAGTTGCTTTGCTGAATTGAATTTGCCTTTTCTCTTGTTACATAATCTGCTATGATTCATGTATATATGCCT